>QFDT01002356.1:0-21357 GCA_003315915.1 Macrolepiota dolichaula | reverse complement strand
CCTATCTCTCTCTCACCCTTTCTCTATCTATACAAAGTTATATCTCCCTCTCCCTTTCCTGGCTTCTTTCCTTCTCTCATTCGTAATGCCAAGAACAAAGAGAGAAATGGATGTGTCTGTCGGTAAATTCATGCCGACATACCCCCCCAAAATCAGGACAACACAAATATCTATCTCTCTCTCTTCTCTCTTCTCTTCTCGTCTAAAACAACGTGCATATGTACATATGTGTATGTGGCACACAGAACTACAGTAATGGAAGCGCAAAGAAGCACCCCCCCGCCGGTGGTAATCACCACCACATCCATTCCATCACCTGGCTGATTCCGAGAACACTCGACATAGATCCCACCCGATCGCGCATACACTCCTTTTTGTGTGTGTGAGAGAGAAATCATGGGGCTAACAAAAGTCAAGCGGCCTTACTCGTGGGCCGTTGCTTTGGTGAGTCTGGTGACATGGTAAGAAGAGAGAGGAACCTTGAGCTGTTAGATACCTAACAAAGACGGCCCGTGTCCGGTTGCGCATTGAGCGTCCCTATGATTTCCCAGAGATCTAACCTGGGAACGACACAACGGATTTATCTTACGCTGTAGCTGTCATAGTTCGTCCGACATTCATGGAGCATGGAAGAAGACATGAGTACAGAAGATCGGTGGCGGAGGCTAGAATTGCTGCCGCTACGGAGGCACCCTCCTCCGCCCTGAGAATGGCACTAAAATGTACATTGAGAGACAGAACGGAGTGAATAATGACAGAATATTCGACATGTCACAACAAAAACTAGAATATGATGCAGCGAAGGTAATGAAAACAGTAAGAACAACCAGTGTTCTCTCCAAAGCGTAGCTCACATCCAGGCACGCCTTCGCTTCTTCAAAACATGTCTCCTGGACAGAATGTTTCCAGAGCTCGAAAAAACGTTCGCGCGCCAGCCCCCACCACACATCTCCGATGAATTTCCTGCATAATGCCACGACCATCAACGAGTCAGCCGCCATATTCGTCCAAATATTTCAGGGAGGGGACGGAAGGAAAAAGCGCACCATCACAAGGGACATTACATTGGCTCACATCCACACTAACCCCCGCACCATCCGACGTCTGCACAATCCCATTCCCACAGTAACATTCGACGCCGTACTCGGTAGCGGCGTAGGTATACCCACGGTTTGAGCATTCACCTGTGCACATGGCTGTCGTCATCCCGGCTTGGCTGATCATCGCACCCGTGAGCATGCGCGAAGCCGAGTCGACGTAGCACCCAAGTCCCTTCCAATTCTGAAATCACAGTTATCGTAGGTAAGGGAAATCCATTGTGAGAAAGACTCACGCTGGGTATATTTGGCGGCGGGCTAGAAGTCGTATTTGTAGTCGTGTAGACACTCAGGGTCCATTCGCCTCCGCATGTTTGAGAAGAATCCCCCGCACAAGGCTGCGAGCACCTAGAAGTGGGTATAGATAAACCGCTCGCGCCATTATTCGTCAGGATGTTGTCACAATAACCTATTCATGTGTTGATATCAGCAGGACGCTCGTGGAGACGGTCGGACCGGGCGCGTACATTCTTGTCTGTGAGATAGATTAAGATAGATGAAAATATGGTACAAAACATCTGACGTACCCATACTCCACACCAGCAAAGGAATATCCAGCACATAGCCCTTGACAGGTTTCTGGTGTCATATCAGGCCTGCTATATGAAGCGCCGGCCAATGCTCGACGAGAGCCACTAGTCCCTTCATCCATACATCCGTAGTAATTCCAGGATCCTCCAGTAGATGTAGGCGAAGGTGAAGTGGTACTAGTAGTCTGGTCCGTAGATGTCGCTACGGGCGTGGATGTCACTGATGTTGTGGTGGATGTGGATGTCACTATTGGCGTAGATGTAGTTGGTGCTGAGGGCACACCGGTTGAGACGCTGAGGTCTGCCTCTTTAAAACCAGATAGCACGATATTAGTGACATAGCGGATCACGATCTGGAATGAGAAAACTGACTTGCGCTCCCGGCGTAAACGTTGTAGTTGTCTATATATTGACGTCAGTGGCGTGTGGCACCCAGTTGAGCGAAAAATCTCACAAAGTTCCGGTGATGAACTATAGGTGAAATCGGTTGGGTTTTGGTTGATGATCGTCTGACCATTCCTTGTCATTGAGACTGTGATTGTGCCGTCTGAAAGAGGTAGTTGGAGTTTATTGGCACCAGCTGCGACGGAAAATTGCTGAGTTGAGCTTCCACATGTCAATGTTACTTGGCCGGGCTGTGTTGCAAACACAAGAGCCCATAGAGAGTCCTAGGAAATACTGAGAATGGCAGGAACTGAGTGGCAGAACTGGAATTAACCTGTGCAAAGTTGTAACCTGATGGTCGCGCAAGAGGATCAGCAGACGCAGTAGCTTGTGCAGGGTGAGGGCGAGCCCAGAAGTATATGACATCCTCCTATAGATTTATCGTAAGATATTGAAGCGCAAGATGCCGCATGGAATCAAGCTTACAGTAACGGCAGGATAGCTCCCGGTCTTGTATGCCGTGATATACCACTTGGAAAGTTCATAGAACGACAGATGAGAGAATCCATCAGCCCAGGTAGTACCTGAGGGTTGGGCCCCTTTGATTTCACCAAAGCTACCGAACGTAGTTCAATTGACAGGTCTGTGGTGGGGAAGGGCTGAGACTTACTAATCAGATTCACCAAAATCGTTCCTTGTGAACCTTGTAAGTGATGACGGTGCAGCGCCCAGGTTGAATACATACCATGTTACCATCTCGATCATGGGAACGCGATCCCTCAATCCGATGAGTTGTTCCCAACGATTCGCAATAAGCCAGTCATCTCCGCGTTGGTAGAAGTTCTTATAGTCGTAATGTGTGCTGCAAATTGAAATGAAACAACTGCGAGCTGCTGCATGGTTTCGAAATTACTTACAACATCCAGGGGCTGATGGTAGCTACATATCTGATAGAAGAACCCAGTTGATCAAGGTCTACATGGGTTCAGTGTCAATCACCGAGTTTCACTTCGGTACTCACAATATTGGTCATCAGCGGTCTAACAAGGGAGCATGAACACCCACGTTAGAAATATTACTGATCATGTACTCACAGTCTTGTCTGTGTCCCCTTGAGGCCAGGCGCAGCCCCAGCTAATTTTTGATCAGATGGGGGATGATGAAAGGAACGCAACGTTCTGGGACGCACCAGAACCACGAATCTAGGCTGTTCCAACCACCAAATTGCCCTTCAATCTCCGCGATAAATGGCATCAGATAGCCACTCGTCTGGTCCTTGATCTGCTGCCACCCATCGTTGCCTAGACATTTCCCAAGGTATGAAGAGATGAGTGGGTGCCCATTTATCTTAAACTGGCTTCCGTCCTGGGAAAATTGATTCACGGTGTTCACGACAGAATTCACATCACAGGGGAATACGCTGAAGTCGAAAGATAAAAACAATTTGACGCCAGTATCAGAGGCTGCATTGTATGCATTGCGAATTTGATCGTTTTGCCATGAATCGGATCCGAAGTTGAGAGCAATAGCATCGCTTGAAAAAATAAAAAGTGAGCAGGGGATACTGGCAGGTATAGTTATGCTCAAGACACGTACACGCCTCCAGAGCCTATTTGCAAAATATCGCTCTTCCAGTCGTCAGTGGTGTAGCTATAGCTGTTGAACTGAGTGAGTCGATCTGGAATTTATTCGGTATTTGATTTCAAACTCACGTATCTAAAATTGGCACGCGGCAAGCATCAATGACGTCGAACTTTCAGCGCCGGAAATCAAATACGCACTTCCAACAATCTAACAACGATGTGAGCGAACCACGGGCGGTCAGAATCGTGAGAGGCGTACATGATGCATGAAAACATATCTTGTATCGTCCTGGCGAACTTGGAGATCAAGAGTGGCGTTCTTCAGTGAGTTGGGGTGTTGATCCGCACCCCCAAGCAGTGTTGAGCGCGTTGGAATGGTGTGAGGTAACATACCAGCCTCAACGGACATACAAAAGGTCGCGAAATACGCGAAAAGCAGAACGAAAGTCATAGTCAACGGGTAAGGACAGAGCAGCCAGGTAGGCTGAAGTGTTTAAAAGGAGTGCGACAGAACCGAAGCTGAGCACGCGGTCCAACTCGGCCAGAAGACGATGGATCGCAGAAGGCAGAAGGTAGGTGCGCCACGAGATTCGTCCTAGGAATTATAAGGGCTGTAGGGCTGTATAGGGGAGGGCGAGTATTTCTGGATGTACTGATGAGTGTTGATGAAATCAAGCACAATATGCAGCCCCCTGGAAACTGAAAAGTGGCACCGGCGCGACCAGGTTGTCAATGTCAGATTGTCAAAGGCGATATTCTTGGGACGATACGCTGAACCAGCAGCGTCAAGGCTTGAAGGCGGTAAGCAAAGTTCTCTTAGAACGTCAACGCTAGAGAAGCAACGAACGAATGGGGCGAGGGAAAGGACAGTGGTAGGGATACTAGCCCGTGTTGGCGGTGTGGTCTGGAGAGGGTAGAGGAAGAAAAGAGTTGCACCCGCATCGAAAGACTAATGGTTGACCACTGGGGCAATATTATTTTCTCAGCTTCATTTTACGTCAAACTCTGCCTGATCGGTTGGCATACCCACAGGCCAATAACCCACGTCGTTGCAGCGGGACATAGAATCTTCCATTTAGCTCATTATCTGCGTCTTCTCGAAGCGCGTCGTCTGTCTGTGGATCGAACTGGACGGCGGCTAACAGTGAAGCAATGACCTGCCACCGCCATAATCACACTCACATCAATGAAAGAGCATTCTGCCCTGGTATCTGGCAAACTTACCTTGAGTGTCGGAGGCTCCACATTCCCAGCTCGGTCTTGTGATAGACAAGCGATGATGCTGAAGCGCTGAAGTATACTTATACCTGTCCAACAGACTTCGGCGCGTCTCTAAGGAGATAAACATAAACCCATTTTCCTGGTTGAGATATTCTGCACGAGAAAGCATCCGCGATAGATCCTCAGGATTTACAGATTTTCGTGTCTTGGGATTTTGGACGGAGTCTCGCGATAGGTCTGACCAGAAGTAAGAGTTTCAAAAATACGTCGATGAATTCTAGGAGGGATTTACGACTGTATGCGCTTCAAGCGTCCCACATGTCAATGTCGAAATTCAAGAATTCAAGAATACTACCCTGAATATATGATGCTGTAACCCTAACCCCACGGGTCGGTTTCCTTTATCGGCCGCGATCTCTGGCTGACTAGTCATTGGTTGTTATTGACACAATTTCTCAACTAATTCCTCTCTCTTCAATTTCTTCCTTTATCTATTAAATTATCCCCTTTGCTCCTAAAAATGGCAGATGTCGCCGTTGAAAAACCTCTCGCAACCCCCTTGGAAACTGAAGCAACTAGGGATGATAAGGGAAAGCAGTTGAGGGCACTACGCCAAGGTGGGCCTTCCTTCGTCCAGGAAGGTGTGCAATGCTTATCCTGAGGCTGTGTAGTGGAATTCTACTTCGCCGATTCAAACCTCCCATATGACAAGTGAGCTGATTACCTTCTATCTCGGAGTCAAAGTTGAATTTTTATATAGGTTCATGTGGACACTACACACGAAAACACCGGAACATTGGATTCCAATCAAAACCATTGCATCATTCAAGCGCATGCGAGAATACCAGTCCGAGGGCATCGAATGGCTGACTACAGCTGTGGCAGATAGTACTTTCCTCGAACTCGACGAATCAAAAACCAACGTTCGACGGACGACCGAAGTCCAAGAACCCAAAAATCAATTTGAGAGAAGTATCTACGCAGTTCGTACCACACCCGAAATACTAGGCCACGTTCAGTGTCTGACTCATTTTGGTTAGAAAGGCTTTGGTGAGGAAGAGCCGACACTACAAGCACGCCTTGAAGAGTTTTTCAATAAATATGGTAGAGCTAATGCTGTTCGCATGAGGAGGGATGAGGACAAAAAGTTCAAGGTCCGTTCTTTCTCATGCTGAACCAATGGCCCTTAAACTCTTAACATACACAGGGCTCTGTATTCGTTGAATTTGCCGATTTTTCGACTGTCGAAGCTTTTTTGAAGGCTGACCCGAAACCAACATGGGAAGAAAAGGAACTTCTCATCATGAGCAAGTGGGTCGTCCCCACCAACTTGACTTGGATATGCGCTGAGACTTTACAGGGAAGACTATTGCGAAATGAAGATCAAAGAAAAAGGCCTCACCGGAAAAGCAGCGAAGAACAGGCGCGAGATGATGACGCGCACCCGCGGCTTCAACGCTTTCCAAGAGACAAGCAAAGCCAAGGGCGATGACAAGCGGACCGATGGCGCCCCTAAGGAAGTTTTCCTCGACTTCATGGGTAAAAATATCCTCATTCACAAAGACGGTGAAGGCAATGGGACTGTCAATGCCGAGGATGTACCGTTTGTGAGAAGTGCAACTTTGAGGTTTGATGGGTGTGGTGGAGACGTTTCGTGGGCGGAGATCAAGGTCAGTCTTGCGATCCGCCACAACTCTGATCCTATGGATTCGCTCATACGCCAATCTGCAGGATCCCCTGAAAGCCAAATTCGACAATCGCGCTCCCTACATCAAATACTCTCGTGGTGATGACTCTGGTCTAGTTGGCTTCCATAAAGCCTTGTCAGAGGAGGAGATTGCACTCGTGAAAGAGACAGTGAAAACCATTAACAAGAAACCTGTCACTTGGACTGTACCAAGCGGTCAGTCACTCTTTTCCCCCACTCTCAGCCTGACCCCTAACGCCGGATACTCACAGAGGAAGATGAAAAAGCGTTCCAGATTGAACGCGCACAGGCAGCTGCCAAAGCTGCTTTTAATACTGCAAATGGAATATCCTCTACCTCCACAAGAGGGGGTCGAGGAGGTCGGGGTGCCGGCCGTGGTGGACGTGGTGCTGGTCGTGGTGGACGTGGGGGTGCCAGAGGAGGTCGCGGAGGTCGTTCAGGTGGCGACCGGAATGGAAGATCTGCTCCCACTGCAAAGGAAGGTCAAGAAGCAACCACTGGTGTGGCCGCAGAGTCAAAGGAGGAACGGGCGGGAGAGAAGAGGAAGAGGGCGATTGAACCTGATGGTGGACATGATGTTGGGACGAGAGGCGTCAATGCTCCCCCAACTTTGGCCTCCGCTAGTACGGCAGAAGGTACCGCGAAGAAGGTCAAAACGAACGATGGGACTGCTGCTCCTGCTTCATAGGGTTGGTGATATCATCTAGTTCCGGCGAGGTGTCTGGGTTTTTTGGTCGTTTCGTCTGGCATGACGTCGTTTTCGGTATAGTCCCTTGGATATTCGCGGGGTTTAGCGCGGGAACCCCTTTGCACCTCGTCCCACTCTCAATCCGCCAAACCTGCATCGGAGAAAAATGTATATGCGTGTTTGAGTACTCATCAAATTGCTGCCGTTGTGTTCCCCCCTATCTCTGTTGTATGTTCACGGTGCTAACAGAACTCTCAAAAAATGTACTTCTATCCATAGCCCAATGCAACTCATCTGCTTTCCCTTCTCCCAAGTTATTTGTTGGATGATTTGCTCCCTCAATAAAGAGTCGCGGCTGGTTAATTTCCTAATGGACTTGTGCGCCGCTAGTTGATCGTGTGATTGTATGGGGGCCCGCTCCAAAGTACGTGCAGCAATACCTTCCCGGCGATTTCTAACAGACAATCATAGCGACCTCACACCAATCTTCTTCGCCCCTATAGGGAACGGAGTATGTGAATCACTCCGAGCGTTCTTCCCTGCTCGACGCGACGGACTCCGAACGGAACCCAATCACCTTCAAGACCTGACCGCACAGTCTAATTCGCGACCCACCTGATATCAACTCGGGCGTTTTAGGGATCAGGATAGGGAATTCGCGCTCCGTGATTTGAGGTTTCAATGGTTATACTGTATCAATTTGTCACAGAACTGAAGGTTGGATACTGTCAGCCCCACTTGTGTAAACCGAGATCCCGCATTGAGCTCGCGGTGCTCCGCGAAATATAAGTTTGGGAACTCGTGCTGTCTTTTTTTCACATATTGAGAACCCTGATCAGAATTCAAATAGCTCTCAGAAGAGTGTTCACTCGAAAACCAATCCAGGTGAGGCGACCTCTTCCAAATGCTCATACTTAAAGGCTGATCTTTAACTCCCTCCTCCTCACTCTACCCAACCTATCTCAGGGACATCTCAGCGACTAACACCAGGTCATCCTATACATAGAAGTGAGTAACCATTTATTCTATTCCAGGGGTCAACGCGAACCCAGTGTCGAGTCACTTCGACGCCGGAAATAGACTCGCACACGACTGCCAGACTTGGCATCGACTCTCCGTCTACCCACGCGAATGACGTCTCGCAATACAAGCGAGTGCGTTTACGGTGTGTGTGCCAGCGCGCGATCTTATCATCTGTCTTTGGTGCGCAGCCAATGCGAGACGCACCGAATCCCGAACGCCGCCTTATCTGTATTTCCGCTTGGCCGTGTGACCCAGTAATGGGTTAGACCTTCCACACCTTCTTTTGTGGAGGTCTTTCCGCTCCTCCGTCGCATTTGTGGAGGAGACGGTGTGCCGCTCTGAGCCTCTGAACCCCTATTCTATAGGGCAGTGTGGCTAACGGCCATGAACGGTCCGCCTCTGGAATGTATCACTTAAATTTCGCGTTTTTGTTTGGAAACTTTAGATTGTTTCAACCCCACGACAGCTCTCCTATCACCCACATACCAAGTTTTTTTTCGAGTCCAGACTATCAACTTCACTGTCATGTCGAGTGTCACAGGCATCACCATCAACTGCAACCACGAGCGCCGCAATGGTGGCGGTATCTTCCGTCCTGTCCAAGTTGAATCTCATCACCCAATCTATCAACAAGGCGTCGTTGCGCCCATCTCAGCTCTTGTAGGTTTACCATTGTTGGTATACAGACACAAGGGCGGGAAAGGAGCATACGAGAAAGACGTGGCGCTAGAGAATGAAATTGCAGCACGCTTGATGACTGGGAGGGATGGGAGAATTGTCTCTGAGTAAGTCATTCCTATTTAAACTTGTGTAGGTCGTATCAACTGAAAGGAAATCTCATGCAGTTTTGGGGAACAACCTGGGAGCGTGAGTACCACTTTCAATGTTGAGTAGGAACAATCAGGGTCTTAACTTATCATCACAGATCACAATCGTGCGCAGGGACGGGAAACCTCTCACCAGACAAGCAATCGAGACGATTTGGATGTTCCACGACTACTTCCTTGAGCATTTTGCCGAAGACAAGCGAGACGCCGACCGATTGCTCAACCGCCGTGATTTTAACCACTTTTGTGAGGATTATAAGGAGGATAGGTTGTTGCACGGTCACGCTTCATTCTCTCGGCTGGAATTGCCTCTGTGAATGTGAAGCGAAAGATGTTGCTCTCTTTATTTTAATTCTGACTTTGCATATGCTCATATGAGGTTAGGTTGGGGTTCCCGGCTCTCTAAACAGTGTACAATATAGATAGACGCCAGATATATGGCACAATAGACAATGCTTGTCATTCCTGCATCAAAATTTCAGGTGTGAAGACTATAGCTTTGTGCGTATGGCTGCGGACTGGCGCTGTCCACGCTCAAGCATTGGTTTGATGGATTGCTGCAGAAGCGTAAGCCATCATGTCAGCTGTCTTCGACAAGGGATAGCGGACCTCGTAAGCAATAGGAATCTCGGTCCTGTTAAGCGGCTCCGCTTGAGCACGCTTCCACAACTGTTCATAAACCTTGCCGTCATAAACACCAAGAGCGCTAGATCATCCCCGTGAGTATGCTATTACAATCGAGAAAACTGCGAAAGCGGACCTATCCAGTTCCCAATCAGTAAACCCAAAGGCATCGGACAATCCTATAGCCTCAGGTAATAATTCTATACAAAGGTTCTTGATGGCCAATCTCAATGAGCGTGTGGCGTCTCTGCCGTTACTTGTACCAAGCACGCCGAAAGAGAGCAGGTCAATGATACCGGCTTCGAGTGTCGTTAGAAGGTACTATAGTCCCTATCCCGTCAGTTCTCGAAGGGGAGAGGTAGGGTGCGGCTCACTAAGAGGTAAAGTTTTCCTAAGACTTTCATGTCCCTGTCCCTCCCCTCGAGAGTTTCTGGTAAACTAACAATAATGTCGCCAACCCTCGCACCGACGAATGCCTCTGTAATCGCCTTTGCTACTCGTTGATTTGAAGTCGCGTCTGGGTCTTGGATAACTTGGGCTAATTCACGGACGAGGAACGCGGCGCGCCATTCAAGGAGTAAGATAGCTGTTCTGGGATCTTGCCATGCGTCGTCTGAAGGGGTGGAAAGTGCGTTGCTGCCGGGGACGAGGAGGCGGAGATAGGAAGTTGACGGGGAGAGGCTGGACGTGTCCCTAGATTCAAGAAGGCCAGCATATGACTTAAGCGCGGCGCGAACAACTTGTTGATCAAGAACGAAATTATCACCCTCATAACTAGTTATCAGGGTCAACGGGATTTAGATTTCACTAAACTAAGGGAAGGGGCGTACGTTGCACTCGGAAGGTAATCCGCATATAGCCGTCCAAGGCCCGAAGATGCGCTATATCCATGGCCACCCATGGAACGCCTGGCAACTTCGAGGTCTTGCACACCGGAGGTAGACACGAGAACTTTGAGACCGCTCGTGATTGCGTGCATTTCTGCAAGGAGAGAAGCATCGCCATTTTGCAGGCGGCTGGACATGAGTTCAAAGGATTGGATCGTAGTTTTGCCTAGGTGAATAAAGACATAGGCACGTGAAAGGATGGGAAGCAAGCGGCTGTAGGTTGAAGGATAAGATATGACTTGACGTTCTAATCCGTCGGAGCCAATTTCGCCTTGGCGACGAACGGTGGCGTAGCGGATAGAAACGGTAGCAGCTACGCAGGCGTCAGGGAAGTTCAGTAGAAGGTATAATGGGCGAACCTTTGGCCATGAGCCATCCAGCTCCTGTCACCATATTTGCACGAATATATAGCATCTGGAGCATATTAAGGACTATATCCCGTGGAACCACGCGAATAATCGTGAACCCACCCCTCCATAGCTGATCTTTGCGTGGGGCGGTCTGACATATGTACCATCGTCCGCGACCTGAGCAAACTTGGATAGCATCTGGGATTTCGGGATGCGAACGTGATCGAAACGGGCAAATCCGTTGTCTGTCGCAGCGAAACCACCAAGAGACTTGGGGCCAATGTCACCAATTGTGATACCGGGCAGGACTTTATGATGGTCTGAGCAGAGTGTCATAAGTTTTTCAAGCTCGAGGAAACACAATGTCCGTACCCATCGACCTGAGTTGGATAAAGAATAAATGTGGACCATGATCCTTTCCACTGAGAATTAATTTCGCCTGCACGACTCCGTGCGTAGCAGTCTTGCCAAGTGCACCAATCCACCACTTGCTGCTCGTTAGAGTTGGGGAGTGAATCTCAAACTCCTGGGTTTCCGGAAGGTACGTCGCCATGGTCTCGAGCCGCGAGACATTGGTGCCATGGCCCAGCTCAGTTTGGAGGTAGCATCCCAAGATACCGCGGTTTGCGACGAGGGGTGCGAACTTCTTAATCAACTCCGGAGAACCTTGTGATAGCAAGACTGGCTGGAAGGCTAGAATTGAAAGACTCAGTCGTTTTATGGCGGTCTTTGAATGACAACTCATACCAACATTGTGTAAACCGATAGGGAGATTCTCGTCGATGCCATTAATAGCAATACCAGCCTCTTGCTGCGACCAGCCGTGAACGTCCTGTAGTTCGTAGATACGATTGGTCATGGCAAGACCCCGAGTATATCGTTCAGTTCTCGACAAAAAATCCCTGAAACGTTATGAATTAGCAGACATAAACTGATAGTGAGAAGTTTGGAATAACACACCGCTGGCTCTTGTCAAAGACAGGATCATGCCTCAAGATGTCGAGTATCTTCTGTCGTTTTTCCCATTCCATGCGTCCATCTGCACAAGTTTCAGTGACCATTCAAGGCAATAGGGTATAAGGGGATTGCGCCCGGCACGATACAGACTATGGAGGAAGTCCCGGATTAGGTCTATGTCGACTGAGGTATTGTGCCTTGCCTTGGCCATATCAATACCAGTCTGCGTGTTAACATCATGACCATTGGACATTGCTGAACGAGGTTCGGAATCAAGGCTTTGCTCTGGGTGATGGTCAATCCCAAGAGAAAAGCCAAGTAGTTATTAGTTACACCATGAGATCAAGGTCACGGATAACTGGATGGCCGAGTACCGGTCAGTAGGATTGGCGGGATTTGAACGGCTTCAGGCCTCAGTTTGAACTCCGACTCGGAGTTGTAGAATAATATCAATATAGATCATTACTGTGGGACATAGCCAGAATGCTTCATAACGGAAGAATATTTGCCAAGCCAGCCTCAGGTGTTACTCAAATAACAACTCCCTCAGCCATCTAATCTCTCTCGCCCCTTTCATGTATCCTGCAGACTCAGCTGAGTGGCTGACCGATTATCTTTACGACAGAGTTCTAACTTGAGGTCGGGTATTATTAGCACTCACGTGCATAGGGCCTCGTGAGAAGGCCATGGTCGTCAATGGGCTGTCGTCGCCGCCTCTGTCTCTAGTTTTTTCCTAGTCCCCTGTCTCATCTGCACTCCTTTCCGTCTTGTTATCCTCTCTTTCACGGGCACACAACGAATCAATTCTCGGCTTGGGCCCACCCTCCTGTCGTAATGTGGTCTTGGAAGACAGCCCTGAGTCTTGGCGCCGCTGCCAATTTGCTTGGCCTAGCCAATGGTGTAACGGTATATTATGTCCCAGGACAGGCCCCCCTCGCTGCTACAACAGCCAATGCCGCCAGCTACACTGGGGCCGCAGCGTACAACCCAACTATCCTCACCCCCCCTCCCGTACCCACCGATCTCAACAAGAATTTCCCGATTCAGCTTGTCAATGGTGGCACTCCAGGCGCATCAATTCCAGTGCCAGGACGGTTCTTTGGTTTTTCGATAGAAATGTCTGTCGTTAATCAAGTCCGTGAGTGCCGCTCTGTTAGTCTTATCTTGTTTGGCTATTGACCCCTTTGTAGTTGGAAAGAATGCGTGAGCACTTATACCTCACCTTGAACCAAAAATCCTTGAACAAGAAGCAATAGTTCTTTTATTCAGGTTCCGTTCCTCAACTTAATGGGCAACTTGGCCCAGCGCTCGGGGGGTGTTCAGATCAGGGTTGGAGGTAACACTCAGGAGACTGCAGTTTTGGTTGATAGTACCCCCGACGGGCGTATTCTGGAAAAGAATTATACTGGTGTGACTAACCCAGTAAGTTGCAACCACTTGAGTTTCTATCCTCGAAATCTCATCGGGTTGTAGACACAAACCCCTCCCTTGATCTTTACGCCCGAATTCCTATATCTCATGTCTAATATTTCTAGCCTGGTGAACGTCCATTGGTTTATAGGTAATTGCATTCAGCATAATTCAAGGCCCTCGCAACTCATCCATATCTAGGTGTCCCATTCTTCAACGTACCCAACTTTAATCTTGATATTGCAGTCAAAGGACGGCAGATTCTTGGTGATCGTTTGATTGGTATACAGGTTGCGAACGAGCCAGACCTCTATGTCGACCATTTCCATCGTCCCGAGGGTTACAATGAATTCAGCTATACCTCCGAATTTGGGGAGCTGGTTACAGCTATGCAGAGTGATCCCAATGAAGCAGAGAATTTGAACCTTCTCATAGGTCCTAATATTGCCACGCGTTGGACCCCAGAGCAAGTCTGGAACACCGGTTTTGTTGATTTGTACCACGACAACCTGGCCTTCCTTGCGGTCGAAAGGTGGGACGGTATTCTTGTTTATTTTATCCGAACGCTAACATTGCTTCAGATATCCAAGTGACAATTGTTTCGCTCAGTTTGGTGTAGGAACACAAAGGAACCCACAGGATGTGTTCCCAACCTATCTCACCCATGCGTCGGGCCAGAACATCGTCTCTTCATACCTCAATTCCACCGCTTTTGCTCAGAGCAAAGGGAAACTGTTCATGATGTTCGAAACCAATACAGCATCTTGTGGAGGTTTCCCAGGTATCAGTGATTCCTTTGGGGCTGCTCTATGGGGCTTGGATTATGCCATGACCATGGCATACAGCAACTTTTCCGGCGCCTTGTTCCACATAGGTGGTCAGAACGTTTTCTATAACGTACGTTCCATGATCTCGATTGTTCAATGAGCTCAAGCTGACACCCTTTTTAGCCATTTACCCGTTCGTACCGAATGCAGAAATTCTAGTAGTATCTTGGCTGATCCGTATCCCAGCTCCCCCCACCAACCAATCCGATTTCCATCAATGGACTGTCGGACCCATTTACTACTCTGCGCTCGTCATGGCTGAGGCTCTCGGTGCTTCTAATAATTCTCAGGTCTTTGACCTTCAGGCCAATAGCGCCAACCAATTTACTCCAGCATTCTCAATCTATGAGGGCGGCAACCCTGTCCGCGTCCTCCTTATCAACTTCAACAGCGACCCATCCAGAAACAGCGACGTCACTGCTGCCATTTCTATCGGTGGAGGACAGACTGGTCAGCCTTCTTCTACACCTGCTTCTGTCAAGGTCAAGTAAGTCAATACATTTTGGGCCCAATCGAGTTATGTGGCTTATCGCTGGCAGGTATCTTCGCGCAGACTCCGTTGCACAGAAGGCCAACCTCACATGGGCTAACCAGGTAACATCAGGTACTCGTTTATAACGTCCAGGATCACTTTTCATTCCGTCTTTAGACCTTTGGTGATCACTTCGCATCCGATGGCCGCCCGGTGGGTACAGAAGAAATTGTCACAGTACCTTGCGATCAGACCGCCGGAATTTGTAACGTCGTGGTTTATGCGCCCTCTGCTGCCCTCGTATTCCTCAGTGACGGTGCCATGACAGAAAATGATGGTACACCAGCCACTACGTACGCAACTACTGCCAGGACGAAGTTGTTCAATACTGTGACGATTGATCCGGCTGTCGTATCTACATCGAATGGGCACAAGGGCTTGACGCAGCTTGGAAGTACGAGTAAAGGAAGTGTTAGCGGTGCGGCGGGGCTAAAGGCACACCTTCCTGGACTGGGAGTTGTGTTTTCGATGACACTTGGTGCAATGGTGATTCTGGGGCGGAAATGGTGAGGTCGAGAATATGTTGGATGGTGATGTGATGCGGCAGCGTTTGAGGGTCGCCGTTGGGTGGTTTTACTGGACTTGCAATTCTCTATCATTTTCTTTTCCGAACATGACATTCCACAAGCCTAAATTGCTGTCGATACTGTTTCATTATAGAATCCTGGCTTATATACCTGCAATGGAAGAGTTGCAGGTAGCGGGTAGCCTATTAGCTTGTAGCACATTTATACCGAGATACCACGCCTTTCCTTTCTTCGGACCCAACAAGACATTCTTTCGTGTACCAGTCTGAAATAATCACCCCTGCCAAGCGAACTTGAATTGAAATGAAATCTCGATCAATAGGGTTAAACAAAGAACTTATCATCTCTTCTTCTAATATGTCTGATGTCTGTAAATTCCTCTTTATTCGTGATATGTGCTAAGCACCAACTTATAGGATCTCAGCGTTGCCATCATTGCCGCAACCACTACCACTAATACCAATAGTGGTCACACTCTGGCGGAATTGTATACCCTAATGTCGACTGCAGGGGTTGCTGATTCACTCGTGCGAAACCTCCCCGCCCTCGCACATGAATATCGGAGGCTGAGGAGAATCACAGGATGTCTTGACTACATTACCCGCACTACTTCCATGTCAAGACCTTGCTGCGAGGGACTTGATCGCGATCATGGGGGAATGCAGTTCGGCCAAGGAGGTCATTATGGCTGCTCAGGAACAGGTAGAGAAGATTGCTGAGAGTGCTGAAAATGAGGACGAAGATGAAGATGGGAAGGAGAGAGGTTGGGTGGAGAGACTGGTTGAACTGGTCGAACTTTATCGCGCGGGTGTGTAACTGCCCATTGCAAAGTAGAAAGGCCTGTCTAACTATGAGGCTTTAGCAATTCCGAGGCTGAAATTGAGGAAGAGAACGGCATCGGAGACGCTTCAACCGCTCCTTTCTGACTTGCAACGCGCCATGGAGGCGGTTTCAATACACGCGACTGTCCCTGGTTCTAAGGCATTGGTAAATGCGGTTGGGGGTATGGCGCGTGCGGTGTTGAAATGGGTGCAATATTTGCCTGGGGTTGATCAAGAGGAGAAGGAGAAATGTCAGGTATGTATATATCTACGCAGTTGCGCATACGTCAACTGACATGGGACGTAGTCAATGTTGAAAGCAATGCTTGATCATCCTTTGGTGTTATTCAGACATCTATTGGGATATGATACAGCGCAGAAAGCTTTTGAAGCTTGTTTCCCGAGGCTAAAGATGAGTGGACAAGCTCAGTTCGATGAGGAGGGACTACAGATTATCAAAGATTATACCGTGCGTGCGTTTGTTGTTGCAGTTAGACGAACTGACCGCCTCCTCAGTTGATATACAGAGATGTAGAATATACGTTGAAACGATTCATCTCTTCACCTTCCATAATTTCTGTCATCATCCTTGTTCATGACTGGCTTTCATCAGCTTCATCCCCTCAAACCTCCCTCCTGTCTCCTTTCACACCAACCATTCTCGTAATGCTTCAACCAACATCGAATCTTCAAGACGACGCGCTCGCGTTCCTACTCCTTGTCCTGCACCAAAACACAACCAGCTCCAGATCCGAAACACCACCGGATGTTGTTAGTGCTCTCATACCACACCTCATCGTCCTCGCTAGTGGACACCGATCACCCCAAACACGCCATCAAGCATTCCGTATTCTCTCCCTCCTTCTCGAATCCGGTCCGTCTCAGCTACGTTTGCAGCTTTTAGCCGATATCGTAGCGAATTGTGAATACCCACAAATGCGAATTGCGGTCGTTGGGTTAGTCAAAGACGCGGTACTCGAGGCTCTGAATGCCAAGTCTTCAAGTAGGCCAAGTGCGTTTAACTCACCCGTGTTTATGAAAGTTTTCGGGCCCCTCCTATTTAGGCCAAGTCCACCAGATCTATTTGATCATGACAAGGATTTGGATCTCGAAAACTTTATAGAAAGCCCGGAGCCAAAAAGGATTACGGAGGTCCTCTCATTGTATTATGTTATTCTGCGGAGGGATACAGATAATCTGGTGAGATTTCCCTGATCCAATCTCCCGGACAGGAGTGCTGAAGAACTCTAGACTGGGATAAGGGATAAGGATATGCTGCGCACAGTCGAGAAGAGCTTATTGTATCCCTTGAGGACATGGCTTGACAACGTTATGGTTGAGGAGGGCTCCCAAAGTAAGTCACCGAGGGCTTACGACCTGATGACCATGTTCACTATTTTGAAGATACCCACAATCATCCTTCGATGCCATTGGTTTCATTGCGGTTGGGATTAAACAGAATTCAGGAAGCGAGAGTAAACCTGTGACACGAACTAGAAGCAACTATATATCAATGAACTATGAAATACATATGGGACAATGTGAGTCCCACGCAGAAGTAAATTTCGAAGCTTGATCCCACGAAATCCATATCATTATTTATCTGAAATAAATCCACCCACGCTTTTGATGCTGAACGAAGATATACCATATGTCCTTATCGGCCTTGGGGTCAGAAGATGGGGTGGGCCTCCTTTAATAAGACTCCCTGGCATGGGGCCCGAAAATTGACCCCTTTGGTCAAGGTTCCAATACCAATAGCGCATCCCCGAATCCCGTATCGATACACTCCAGAGTTGTCGTCATCCCGAAGCTTTCATATCCCGTTGGTCCTTGTATCTTATGGAATCCCACGGCGCTTACCACTCGGGGCTGAGAAGCATTGAATGTGTTCATCTCGGAGACAGAGTGGAAAGAGATAAACGCCACTTTTTTCCCAGTGGCCTGTCGCAGCGTGGACTCGATAAAACAATACGGATGGGAGTCCCGCCCATCCGATTTGGGGTGTGATGAGAAGGGGAGTATAAAGAAGCAAAGAGGCTCCATTGGGTGTACCTCACCCGCCCTTCCTGCACTTAACGACAGCGCGCCCGCTCTTCGAACCCATCATGACGACGGATATCGCGAAGGAAAACGTCAACATCTCTCGAGAGAACAGCTTTATCAGTTCACCCACCGATGAGGCTGCGCAAGGCTTGAAGAAGCTAGGTTATGACCAGGAGCTCACTCGGGTGTGTGTCCGTCGACGTTGCACGTCCCTTTCAGAATTCTGACAGTGACACTAACCACAGACAAGGGGATTGTCTCATATTCTATTCAGTGAGTCCATATTTGACGGCCACAACCATCTCGCGCTTATTGGCGGACTCAGTGACGCTGGGTCTGTCGTCCCTCTTCGCTGATATCATTAGGCTTACTATAGTTGTAATAATGGGGGTGTACAGCCATTATGGCAGTCCGTGAGTACCAGCTGCGACCGCTCACCATACTCCTTCGCTAACATTGATCAGCGTTCGGACTCGCGGCGCCTATAGCGACTTCCATGATCGGAGGAGGGCCCGCAGTTATGGTTTGGGGGTACGTGTTCACTTTTACTTTTTGTGACAATACCCACCCATGAGGACTGAATAACGAAATAGCTTCGCATTGGTTTCAGTCTTTTGCCAAACTCTGGCCATGTCTTTAGCGGAAATCTGCTCAAAATATCCGACCTCTGCAGGCGCTTATTATTGGTCATTCCGTCTAGCGCCACCACATTATCGACTTCTGTGCTCATGGATCAATGGATGGTTAACAATGGTGGGTGTGTGGACCATCAGCTTGTCGGTCAATTTCGTACGTCATCGCAGCTATAGATTACGATCGTCAGGCACTTAGTACCAACGCACTTGTTAGGGAACCGCACAGCTCATTGTCGCGGGTGCTGGAATTTACCATCCTGAATGGGTTGCTACTCCGTGGCAAACATGTATGTGTTCTTGGTTGCAATTATAGATGTGAGAGGCTAATTTATTGATCGTATAGACTTGATCTTCCTCGCAGTTACTGCATTTGCGACTGCTTTCGGTATCTTCTTTAATGATCTCTTGCCCACGGTGGATGTGCGTTCTACACCCGAATAATCCCATGTTACGCAACCAACACGCTCGTGATAGATTCTGTCAGCGGCCTGGACCATTCTTGGAATGATCGGTGAGTAGTCTTAACATGTTTTGCCATTATCGACTCCCCGGAATCTGATCCTGATTGATATAACTCGAACTCACTTGCCGTAACGACAACAAGTAATGCTCATTTGTCTGTCGGTAAAAGCCGCAGCTGGTAGACATTCTGCATCATTCGCTCTAGGTTCATTCGACCCCTCTCCTTCAGGTTGGACAGCGGGATGGTCCTTCTTTATTGGCCTACTTCCGGTAAGATGTCCCCACTTCTACGATACCTGGTATGAGAAGCTGATGATGACCTAGCCAGGTAGGTTATTTTTATCCCCGTGTTGTTAAGTTTGCGTGGTTCATGCTGATATACAGCCTACACGTATTCCGCTATCGGAATGGGTAAGCTGCGAATAAGAATCTTCAATGTTGATGATTGTATTTAAATATAGTTGCGAGCATGTGTGAAGAAGTACGCAACCCCGTTAGGGAAGTCCCACTCGCATTAGCGTGGTCTATACCTATCGGATTCTTGACCGGCCTCCTATTCCTCCTCCCCGTCGTTTTTACCCTTCCTGACATTGCAATGTTGCTTGCCGGTGAGGGACATTCTGTTGTGATCAATACCTGCCATACATGCTCATACCTAATAAGTGCCTGGCGGTCAACCCATCGCCGTTCTTGTAACAGCCGTTATGGGGTCCCGTGGAGGCGGGTTTGGCATGGTATGTACATCAGTGCTTATGGGCCATCGACATCATTTTAATAGTGATTTTGATTAGTGGTTTATCAGTATGTGTGAAGTATTCCCACAGTTACTGCGCCTGAGCATTCTACTCCAGTCTTTATGATTGGCATCTTCTGCGCCATTTCTATCTGCTGCGCCGCGTCAAGAGCAACATGGAGCTTTGCGAGAGACAATGCAATTCCATATTCGAAGTTCTTCGCGAAAATCAACGACGGATTTCTGAAAGGTGTTCCCCTTAATGGTTACATGTTATCGACTTTGGTTCAAGTTCTTCTGGGGTTGATTTTCCTTGGGTCAAGCACTGCGTTCAACGCATTCGTAGGAGTAGCTGTTATTTGCCTTGGCGCCAGCTACACCATGCCAGTATTTTTATCAGTTCTTGATTGGCGCCGGCAGATGCAGGATGCGCCATATAACCTTGGGCGTTTCGGATACTTGATTAATTGGCTTGCTATATTATGGGTATTGTTCGAGATAGTGCTGTTCTCGATGCCCGCGGTGGTCCCGGTCACAGCAATCACAATGAGTTGGTATTCGCTTTCATGACTCATTTTACCCATAAGTACGCTAAATTTACCAACAGATTATGCCTCAGTGGTTTTTATTGGATTTGCAGTTATCAGCGCCGTGTGGTATCTAATCAGTGAGTCTACAAACCTGTTTTAACGGATGCTCATGAATTTGCAGATGGTCGCCGCCACTACTCTGGGCCACCGATTGTTCAGGACGACTGGATGAAGGAGAGCTCGGGGAATGCACAGGAACAACCAAGCCCGAAGATGGAAGCTCAATAGATCACTGCCCTGAGAGCGAGGCAACCTGTTTCAGGCGCTCTCACGCAAGAGGCTGTTAATCTATATTTAGCTTGGATTGATGCCTTCTCGACTGAGATTATTGACATTCTGGCTATGTTATACAATTCTGCACAGGTCCCAATTAATACACGTGTATTAGTACTGAAATGAATTAAAACCACATAAGGATAACAATCAATCAACCGTCCGTTGCCATGTCCTACGCATTGAGCTTGGGCACCACCTTGGTGATTTGGTCAACATTCACGAATTGTACCCAAGATTCTAACTGTCCAGGATTATCGTAGAAAACAAATCTGAGGCCTTCACAGCCCCTGAAAAACGCACAGCAACATTGATACTCCTCCTCAATCAACTTTGACTCAACCTCGCCGCGGGCGACACCTATTTTAGCAGTGAACAGACGAAACTCCCAGCCGGTCAACGGCTGTCCTTCGACAGTTGCCGATCTTCTGTCAACGTCAAATTCGATCTCGGCCAAGTTAATCGCAGCAGCTTGTCCCCCGATCGCTCTCACATAGGAGGACTTCAAAGCCAAAATAATGCACAGTCTGCGGGCAATGCTCTCAGGGTTGGAAGCAGTGGTGACAGATGCTTGCTCCAGGGGAGTCAGCTTGTTGGATAACCTAGTCAGTAGTCAACTTGC
>QFDT01002354.1:0-16743 GCA_003315915.1 Macrolepiota dolichaula | reverse complement strand
GAGAGCTGGGCCACACCGTACTTGTCACAAAGGTGAGTATGATAGGTGCGCGGGAGAACATGCATATAGTCCTCACCTTCTCTGTCTTCACTGTCGTCTTCATCATCGCTGTCATCGGTAACGACAGTCATGAGATCGCTCAAACTACACAGCATATGTGATCCGAATTCCCAAATCCTAGAAAAAAGCATACCAATGAACGAAGGGCTGCATAACCCGGGCAACAACCCCAATCTTATTCCCAAAGTCCAAGTCAAGAATCTCATCCATGAACCTACTACACCCAAAAACCCCATCATCAGCAAACCAATACACAAACAATCACGACACAAGAACTTTACCAATGGGGAACCGCGAATGACCGACATTTCAACAAATCAATATCTCTAATTATTTAAATAATGATGCAATCAGCGCAAACAGCATCAAAGGGGAAAGTCAGACGGACGATTTTCAGCAACACCTTTCGGAGCCATCTTTGACTGATCCTCTATCTCCCAAATATATTCCTTCTCTCTCCGTCTGAGTGGGGTCTGGCCTGATCGAAAAAGCGTTTCGAAGTAGGGCTCTGGGATGATTTGACGGAGATGAGTCGAGTCACGTTTGATATTAGCCCTGTTCATATAATAATGAGAAACAAGTTCTGAACAACCGGGTGGAGGTGGAGGTGGATGCTCATTGAGCCCCCCGATGCCGAACAAGTGTGTCATATTTCTCGCAGGAGACTGGCGTACCTTATCGGGTCTAGCTCATTCTTTGCGGGGTACCATGATCCGGCTGCGATCATGCTTTCGTTTCCCGGTTCTACGACGCACACGTGGAAGGGCTGATGATCTGTGCAGAGGAGCGTATGGTAAGGAATTGCATACCCACATTGGAAAATGTGATCGCGTCGGCGGAAAAGGGAGTGAATCATGTGGGCACAAACAAACTGCGTGTTGAAAGCACTTACAAGCGATCCGAAAGCTTGTTAGATACAGCGAGGCGAAATGTCATGAGGAACGTACATTTGGCGAATATACCTTTCCTCCTGCTCCTGGAGAAACAGGCGGAGACGCCCTTTTTGTGAGGGGTTTTGTCATTGCTGAAGTGGATCTGGGGGAAAAGTCAAGACGATATCAGGGGGAAATAGCGGGACTTGACTACGTCGCGATAGATGCGGTGGATCTGCGGTGGATCACTTCTTTTGGGGGTAATGGTGGGATTTCTGTGTCAATTTTGATCAGGATGTTAGTGGATGCTTCGATGAAGGCTTTCCACTCCTTCTCGGCTACTCGATCGATGGGAACCAGGTGTTGAGTTGTTGAATCGTTGAGAAGAAACGCAATGAGGTCCAATTGTTGGGTGAGTCATGAAATATCGCAATAATTTGAACCTGTAAGTGACACTGTGAGAGGGTTACTGATATAAATAGGATGTTCGAATACCATTGTCTATCATTGCAGGCAGGGTCCTTGAGTTTGGTCAAGAAGTCAAGAGTGTTTTTGAGATATCTGCGCAGGGGAGACTGGATGCCAGTCAGTGATCGTGGCTGGGCATAGACTGCGAAGAATTAAACCAGTGGTAGGGGCTTTGACAACCCTTCCGACGACCTCCTGACCATCTTCTAGCTCGATTTCGTCTTTGAGTGTTGATTTTTTGACCTTGGCTTTGCCCGTTTTGGAGTTGATGTCGAGGGTATGTTTTTGTTCTTCTTGCGATGATCATCGGACTCGCGTCCAAAGCGTCACTGTCTTGCTCCTCGTCCAAAAGGGAAAATCGTTGGTTTGATTCTAACATATCATGTGGTCCGCATCAATTAGCTTCAGTTGGGTCAACTCCTGACCAACTCAAACCCAGCGGAGGCATAACGGTCATCGCCAGTTGCGTTAGTGGATAGTGGTGTCCGCCTAGACCTCATACAACTCTTGGGAAGATGGGCCGCAAAAACTATGAGAATTTATATTCAAACATACCTGCGTATTATGATCCAGCACCGCTGGGACTGCCTCTCGTTGCGGCCGATTAATAAAGGCCTCCTCGCTCTATTGTTTCCTTTCTTTTTTCTTTTTCTACACTACTGTTTCCGTTGAATAGTCTGAATAGTGTAGTACAGGTAAGTTTCCCAGCGAGCGACGAGGCTACGCTCGAGCTGAGCGTGGTGGTGATGGCGATGATGATATGGTGGTAAAAAGGTTGATTTCTCTTCGGTCCGTAGCTACGACATGTATCGCAGTCTACGTAACGCCCTTGTAGACTAGATCCGAGTTCTATATATTAAACTAATCTAATATATTGCCTCTGTCCGTAGCTCGTTGAAACTGTGATGACGAGGTCACGAACGAAAATGATGTGTACGAGCGACGCTGCGTCTGTCAGCGTCCGAGGCGACAAGAGCCCGAAGGCCCAATCGACGAGGAAGGGGAGGTCGAGAATGAGAGAGACAGAGACAGAGAGATCAGATCAAACTTTTAGAGAGTAAGTGGGGAGTGCATTAACTGAGGAATCTCTAGGTACTGACAGGTACTTACTACGAGTCCAATGTTCAGATCTAGCTACGACAGTTCATGAGTAGCTACTATACTCTAGAAAGATGGGTATATAAAAGGTGTAAACCATTGTGATATGAATCTGATATTAAGAAAACTTGTAGGTACGAATGGAGAGAATGTAACGAGAAACAAAGGTATGTATTCGATGCGATGGTAGGCAGAACGAGATGCTGAAACCAACAGGACAAACATTTTGTATTCAGAACCAACAATACAAGAAACACGATATAATAACTCACCTGAAACCAACAGGACAAACGTTGGTTTCAGGCCTACAGTAGGTTTTCCTTTTAACTGTCTGCTGTCCCCTGCCTATGTATTCACCTGTTTTTGCATAGCATGGAGGGATTGTGTTAACAGCAGAACATTGCGTAGCAGTGTACTATGAGGTAGAACACATGCACTTACAGAGTGAAGTTGTTGATAAAGCTTGAAGGCTTGAGAGTGAGTTGTGTACGCGTGATGTGAAAGAGTAGAGAAAGTTATATTCTATCATAATGGACAAAGTCCTTATATACCATATTGTGTAGTCCAATGACTAAGCATCTACCCTAAGTAAACTACCGCATCACTCAACATGCAGATAAGGTGCAAGAGCAATGTGTACTATTCTATTGTATATAAAAATAGATAGAAGCATAATTGATGTCCATGTGGTTATCACACAGCATCAGTTTGACAAGGATTTATTGTCAGCGTATGACAAGATCACAAGTCATGTGATGAAGAGCATGTCACGTGTTACCGTGTCAACACTCCCCTTGCTCAGAGTCACATGTGTGAAGACGCTCTTTGTGCTCAAGCAGATATTATAGGTATTTATACCGCGCTCCTCAGCGCAGTTTGGGCGAGACAAACTCAAGCCCATAAAAGTTATCACGGAAGTAATTAAACTTAACCGTGCCGAGATTTTTGGTAAGGAGATCAGCAGGATTTTTGGTTCCCTTGATTTGTGCAGTTTCGATCATTCTATTTTCAACCACTTCTCTTATGTAGTGATAGCGTATGTCGATGTGCTTTGACCGCTTCTCTACTGCTTTGTTTTGTGATAAGAATAACAACCCCATATTGTCACCATGCAAAGGAAGGGGTGGAAGGCTGAAATTAAGCTCGCCTAATAATTGCTTAATCCAGACTAATTGGTGACTTGCGTCTGAGAGTGCCATATACTTGGCTTCTGTAGAAGATAACACGACAGTCTCCTGCATTCTAGAAACCCATGTTACTGCAGATTGCGCAAATGACACAAAGTAACCAGACTGAGACCGTCTTGTGTTTGGATCAGCTCCCCAATTGCTGTCACTGAAGGCAATGATACCTTCTCCCCCTTTTCCGTTCATGGTGATACGGTAAAGGCGCGTCGCGCTGAGATAGCGCATTATGTAATACACGCAGTCAAGGTGTTCTTGACTGGGGTTGTGAGTGTGCCTTGATAGTTGTGTCACAGCATGCGCAATGTCTGGTCGCGTGCCAATCATTAGGTACATCAAGGAGCCAATAACCTGCTGGAAGCATGTTTGGAGCACCGGAATGGGCTCACCAGGATTCGCAACGGCTTGGTAGCCTTCCAGGAGAGGTGTTTTTGTGGGTTTCGCGTCAATCATGTTGAACCTCTTTAGAACCTTATCTAGGTAATCCCGTTGATCTAGGTAGATCATGCAATTCTTTCTATCCCGACGGATTGTCATGCCAAGGAACTCTGTTCCTGAGGTTTCCCTACAATCCCATCGCTTCATGAACTCTCCTTTCTTCTTTTTCAGAAGGGCGGAGTCATTTCCCATAAACAGCACGTCGTCAACGTAGACAATGGCAATGACAAGCTTGCCAGTCTTTGGATTGACATAAATATATATGCCAGCATCAGATTTGCATCGCTTAAATCCTAGGGTTATCATTGACGCGAATACTTTGCGCCACCAGGATAAGCCGGCTTGCTTAAGGCTGTATAATGCCCAGCGCTGTTATGGCCGAAACGGTTTCGATCGTGAGTCCATTACAGGAACTAGGAATATCACTAGTTAGGCCGTTAGTAACATCAAGGAACCCTCGCTAGGAGTGATATAGTACCTAGCTATGAACCTCACTAGAGGGACCAGTCATTAGTACCCTTTACCGGAAAAGCATATGGTATCAAGGAAGAATACTATTAGCTTCGGACGAACATACCCTTAGCTACAGGTCTATCTAGCGAGCGGAGCCTCGCTAGCATGTTAAAGTGTCTCGCTACGACTATCTATAGCGCCCCGGATCAGTAGATCAACGGATCACTAAGGCGAATGGGCCCTGAGGTCTAGCGAGCAAGACCCTATTCACCCAAAATGGCTAGCGACGTCAGTTCATTTAGAATCTACAGTTCACCGAGACCAGTTCACGGTATAATGCTCTAGCTACGGCCCAATTGTATTGATTAGTCAGTGCACAGCCGCGCTAGTGAACCCCTCAGAATCAAACCGAGACAGGCGTCGGAAGGGCCGGCTAGTGAGGAGATACCTCACGAGCAATCGGGCTCGCGAGGCGCTGCAAACCATCCCAAGTACCAAATAGCCAGGTGCCAGCTAGTTATTGATCGCTCAATGGCTGCTAGCCACACGTTGGAATAAAGATATTACCTAGGTATGCATAGCGGCCTGACATCATATGCTACTAACCCTAGCTACCAACGGAAGTAGCTAGGTACCATAGCTCACGAGCGCACTGTCCATATGGACACACATCAGGGATAACTAGATAAGTTTCCAATTGGTCTAGCGAGCCCTCAACCCAGGTTATAGGGTAGCTAGCGGAGCCCCAACAGTCCAATAATCCAATGTCTTACTATTGCTCCATTTGTAATCTAGTTAGCCCCGCAATGTATAGATACCCCTTGCTAGCAAGCATGTTGGGCAAGCAATCTTGCCAGCTTGTCTAGTGATAGATTATATATAAGTGATTTATTAAGTGACCTGTCTAGTGTGAATTAAGATTTAGCTTTGGTCAATAGAGACCTCAGATTAAGGAAGTGAGATTAGAGTAACGAGAATTCCTATAGATTAGATATAGCAAGTTGATTGACAAACGATCACTAGCATTCTCATCGCATCTTGTATCAAGAGGGTACAAGTTGGTACATTCACTAGATCGGGAGGGTATAACCACAGTGCAGCTAGCTACTGGCCTGTTAACTATCCTCGCGAATCCTTTATCTTGGTATCTATAGTGATGTAGCCATCATTTAGGATTCGAAGTTATATTTCAATTAAACAACCTTATCCGTCGTTGTCTAGTGACCACCCCGTTAGTGAGCCCCACTCGCTAGCTACCAAAACCACTAGTGAGACATCTCACTAGCTACTACCACCCTCCACCCCTATCTACCTATTTGACTATCTCCCCTTTGAAACTCGTTTGCAAGCACTAGCAGTTAGTAGTGGTGATCTTAGTGACCCATTGCAACTCATAGTGATTTTTGTATTGATTTCACTTCTACTACCTAACTAGCACATTATCACACAATGGTATGGTATATTGGTCCATGACCATTCCAACCTTGTACTTGTTGAGTTAATATCTCCACTCATCACATTATGAGCTATATCTGTGTAGTCTATATCTGCACTAGATAAGGTTCTACCAGATGAATCTAGAGATAGATCATCTGAGACCCACATTTGATCCATGGTGGAGTACTCATGTATCCGCTCCATTCTCCATGGACCCACCTGTCCAGAGCAATCCACTGGACAATCCTATGCTATATGTAGAACCATTCCACGCTATGATCCAGTAGATACTTCTATGAATAGTCACTTAGAATAGGTATATAAAGCCTATGTATTCTCTATGTATTCTACAGTTCAATACATCTCATCTACCACTCTATTGCTATATACTCTACACTCTAAACTCTATCTTGCCTATACATGCAGTGAGTGTTAGATCACCTCACCACTGTGCATAGTACCATGATGGGTGCTTCCCCATAGTCCTATTCTATAGGACCCTGTTGCTGCTAGGACATATTTCACAACAGTACTGCCACTCATCATAGTTGATGGCTCCTTGGAGGATGGGCAGAGTAGCGATGAGTGCTTGTGCCATTTTGAGTATCTGGAAAAGATTGTGTAAGCTTCTGAAGACAGCAAATGAACACATCAACAAGCTATGGTTGCTATAGAGTCGTACATGGGCTGCACAATGTCAGGATAACAAGTAGGCCATGGAACATGGTTCACTCTGCCTAACAAGGTCATTACAGACTGCCCTTGTCAAGCAGATTAGCTTGTGCAGATGTGCTGGAAAGTGCCATCACACAGAGCCTTTCGTTCATCATACAGACTATCCAGGGCCCATAACCTGTTAACAGCAGAACATAAAGCATAGCAGTTGTACTGAGGGGAATGCATGCACTTACAGAGTGAACTTGAGTGTAAGCTTGAAAGTTAGCTTGTAGAGCAAATGTTACACACTGTCACAGATTTGGCAGAATACATTGTTTACGTTATATCTCGCCGAATACTGGGCCGTTTACCTCGTGCTTAGTACCGTTGGAAAGCCCTCGTCCGTCGCATTCTGACGATACCCGGGACGTCGCGGGGCGTGCATCCGTTCAGGAGCTACGCGCCAATCATTATTATCTGTATCATGTGTTGATTATCTGTGCCATCTGTAGTTTATCACTCCTCATCGTTCTAGAGGGTTCTGGAACGATCAGTAAGATAAGATCTTTATCTATGTTGTCATATGGTGTCATTGTTAACAATCAGTAAGGGTTTTATGCCATTGGCTAGGAGATATTAGTTTCTCCATGTAATTAGTAAGGACCAGAGTCCCTGGGGTCATCTGGTAGTGTCCCAGGTCCTAGTCCTCTGTGTATATAAACTAGCTGTCTGGCATCTGTAGGACCCAGACTTAACAACTTGTCTACAGCCTAGCCTGTCTTATCCTCTATCTACTATCTGATCTTTGATCACTTCACTGCTTCTACTTGCTTATCTAAGACTGCTGTCCCCTTGCTTGTATACTGAGCTTAGGTAAGCATCAGGATTTGTGATACACACAATATAGAAAGTAGAGAGAAAGTTATATTATGCACAGTGGACAGAGTCCTTATATACCATATGGTGTAGTCCAATGACTAAGCATCTACCCTAAGTAAGCTACCATGTCACTCAACATGCAGACAAAGTGTGAGAGCAACGCATTCCTATCTATTGTATATAAAAATAGAAGAGAAGCATAATTGATATCCATGCAGTGGTTGCATAGCATTGTAGTTGATTGGATCATTGATCCATAGATCAAGATCACTGATCACATGATGAAGAGCATGTGACTATGTGTTACCGTGTCAACAATGCTCACTCAATTTGGCATGCTGGAAGCAAACCCGGTCACAACACCTTTGAACGTGAAGTACGATCTCTCCACCTCACAACTTCCTTATCACCAATGAGGAGAAGTGCAAGTACCTCAAATATGCAGGGGACATACACTATCTCTCCCTTATAGGTTCCCTTTTGTATGCTACACAATCCTGCCCTGATATACAGCACACCATCAGCATTGTTTCCCAATTTGGAGGAAACCCTGGAATACCTCACCTTGAGGCCACTAAATGCATCCTTCAATACCTCAAGGAAACTGCAGAGTATGGGTTGGTACTCAGACATTGTGGGTCAGAGGGCTTTGATCTCATTGGGTGGATGGACTCAAATTGGGCTGGAGATTTGGACAATTGTTGTTCAGTCAGTGGTTTTGTTTTTGAGGTAGCTGGGAGCTCTGTTACCTGGTCATCAAAGAAGCAGCCTACAGTGGCTACTTCATCTGTAGAGGTGGAGTATATGGCATCAGCAAACGCTACAAAGGAAGCTATCTGGCTTTGAACCTTACTGAAGGATATTGATTATCCTCAGACCACAGCGATGATCATCCACACAGACAATTAAGGCTGTATAGCATTGGCTCGTAACCCTGTCAATCACACTTGGGCCAAGCATATTGACATTCAACACCATTTTATTTGGGAGTGTATTGAGATGGGCAAAGTCAACCTATGCTACGTGTCAACAAAGGACATGTTGGCCAACATCTTCACAAAGCAGCTCCCTTGCAAAGCCTTTGAGAAGTTCCAAACCTGCTTAGGTGTCATCCCCCTGTACACCGCCTGATACCACGTCGAGTGGGAGTGTCAAAAATTGTTGTCGGTATCTTGGATAGCCGGTTGGCGGTTGAATAGGAGTAGTTGAGGGTTGAGGGAGCGGAAGTTGCTATGGAGGCCGATCTGTTGACACGGTAACGCATGACATGCTCTTCATCACATGACTTGTGATCTTGTCATACACTGACAATAAATCCTTGTCAAACCAATGCTGTGCGATAACCACATGGACATCAATTATGCTTCTATCTATTTTTATATACAATAGAATAGTACACATTGCTCTTGCACCTTATCTGCATGTTGAGTGATGCAGTAGTTTACTTAGGGTAGATGCTTAGTCATTGGACTACACAATATGGTATATAAGGACTTTGTCCATTATGATAGAATATAACTTTCTCTACTCTTTCACATCACATGTACACAACTCACTCTCAAGCCTTCAAGCTTTATCAACAACTTCACTCTGTAAGTGCATGCATTCTACCTCATAGTACACCGCTACACAACGTTCTGCTGTTAACAGGTTATGGGCCCTGGATAGTCTGTATGATGAGTGAACAGCTCTGTGCAATGGCACTTTCCAGCACATCTGCACAAGCTAATCCGCTTGATGAGGGCAGTCCGTATGACCTTGTTAGGCAGAGTGAACCATGTTCCATGGCCAACTCCATTATCCTGACATTGTGCAGCTCACGTATGACTCTATGGCGACCATAGCTCATTGATGCGTTCATCCGCTGTCTTCAGAAGCTTATGCGATTTGCAACTTTGCCCATTCTCCAAGGAGCCATTGACTACGATGAGTGGCAGTATGAGGTTGGAATGGTCATGGACCAATATACCATGCCGCTGCGCAATGGGATGATGACCACGCTGGGCGTTGTTACGGCCGAAACAATTTCGATCGTAAGTCCATTACAGGAACTAGGAATATCACTAGTTAGGCCATTAGTAACATCAAGGAACCTTCGCTAGGAGTGATATAGTACCTAGCTACGAACCTCACTAGAGGGACCGGTCATTAGTACCCTTTACCGGAAAAGCGTACGGTATCAAGGAAGCATACTATTAGCTTTGGACGAACATACCCTTAGCTACAGGTCTATCTAGTGAGCGGAGCCTCGCTAGCTCGTTCAAAGGGCCTTGCTACGACTATCTATAGCGCCTTGGATCAGTAGATCAACGGATCACTAAGGCGAATGGGCCCTGAGGTCTAGCGACGCAACCCTATGCACCCAAAACGGTTAGCGACGTCAGTCTATTTAGAATAACACAACCCCTCAAAGACCGGTTCGCGATATAGTACTCTAGCTATGGCTCAAGCCTAGCGATTAGTCAGCGCACAGCCGCGTTAGTTAGTCCCCCCAGAATTGAACCGAGATACGCGTTGGGAGGGCTGGCTAGTAAGGAGATACCTTGCGAACAATTGGGCTCACGAGGCACTGCAAACTGTCCAACGCACCAATAGCGAGGAGCCAGCTAGTTATCGGTCGCTCGATAGAGGTCAACCACACATTGGAATAAAGATAATAATTAGGTACACAGGACGGCCTGACGTCATGTGCTACCAACCCTAGCTACCGACGGAAGTAGCTAGGCACCATAGCTCACGAGAGCACTGTCCATACGGACACACATCAGAGATAACTAGATAGGCTTCCGATTGGTCTAGCGAGCCCTCAACCCAGGTTATAGGGTAGCTAGCGGAGGTCCGATGAACCGATAATCTGATATTTTACTGTTTTGTCATATGTAATCTAGTTAGTCTCGCGATGTATAAATACCCCTCGCTAGCGAGCGTGTTGGGCAAGCAATCTTGCCAGCTCGTCTAGTGATAGATCATATATAAGTGATTTATTAAGTGACTTGTCTAGTGTGAATTAAGATTTAGCTTCGGTCAATAGAGACCTCAGATTAAGGAAGTGAGATTAGATTAACGAGAATTCCTATAGATTGGATATAGCAAGTTGATCAATGAACGGTCACTAGCGTTCACATCGCATCTTGTATCAAGAGGGTACAAGTTGGTACGTTCACTAGATCGGGAGGGTATAACCACAGTGCAGCTAGCTACTGGCCTGTTAACTATCCTCGCGAATCCTTTATCTTGGTATCTATAGTGACGTAGCCGTCATTTAGGATTCGAAGTTATATTTCAATTAAACAACCTTATCCATCGTCGTCTAGCGACTACCCCGTTAGTGAGCCCCCACTCGCTAGCTACCAAAACCACTAGTGAGACATCTTGCTAGCTAATACCACCCTCTACCCCTATCTACCTATTTGATTATCTCCCCTTCGAAACTCGTTCGCAAGCACTAGCAGTTAGTAGTGGTGAACTTAGTGACCCATTGTGACTTATAGTGATTTTGTATTGATTTCACTTCTACTACCTAGCTAGCACATTAGCATGTGTATGAGGGGTATCTACACCCTTCCTGTAGTGACGGCAACTCTGCCGACCATGGAGGAAAATGCCGATATCAACAATTGGCATATGGTGAATTGCGCCACACTCACAATTCTTTTGAACAAGCTGTCCCGCAACCTCTGCAGGCACAGCCATACCACTGCCCATGTGCTCTGGCAAGACCTCACCACTAGGCTTGGAACTGCGGGCATTCTGGAGGTGATAGTTGCGGTCGATGCAATTCAAGGGTTCACCTTTTCAGGTGAAGTTGATCCCACCCAGGAGATTGCCGTGTGGAATAACCATATCTGCACCTTTTGAGCTCAACAGCTCACCATCTCTGAGCCTTTACAGGCTATAATGCTCATTCAGCACATTCCCAACAAGTGGGAATACCATCGAACCTCCCTCCAGACACAGTACCAAAACACGTTCTCCGCCCTGACGATTAACATCATCTCTGACACACTCCACACCACCTACCACACCTCCTTGTCCTCCGCCTCTGCCACTCGCTTCTCTGGGGTCCACCCAGGTGGGAAGAATCCCAACTGGAGGAACCACAAGGGGAAAGGTCCCCAGAACCAGAACCAGAATCAGAACCAGTCCCAGCTGCAAGGCCCGCGTAATTTGCAGGGACAGGGTCAGAATCAGGGTCAGAGTTCGGGACCTGGACCAAAGAACCCCCAGCCCAACCAGCCATCCTCCAATCAGGAGGAAGAGAAGAAGAAGAAGTCTCATCGTGGTGGAAAGAAAAAGAAGGCCGCAATTGCTGTGGCCCAGCAGGCTTCTGCCTCCGGATCATCTGATCTGTTCGTCCAACCACCCGGCTCCGGACTCGCAATTGCCAACCAGGCAACTCACAACCCTCCACCTGGTCCATCAACATACACATCTGGTTTCGCCCTTGCCTGCTCCACCGAGCATTCCGCTTTCCCCACTGCCCGCACGCTGCTCGCTTGTATGAGCGAGACAGAATCTCTTTCAGTCCCTCAGGACCTTGCCATGATGGCAACTGACATTGCGTGGGAAACCCCCGCGCAATCTAAGAGATCTGCAACTGCTCTGCAGCGTGCGCAGCGTCATGCCCAAATCGGGTACAAGAAGAGGTTGTCAGAGAAGTTCCCCCGCGCTTCCTCTGCAGAGTGGAAAAAGAGCGGGTTCAAAGACCCCTTCTGGCAGAGGACTACTCCGTGTCCTCCCTCTCCCTTGATCTTATCCTCCGTCAACAACATGGAGGTAGATGACGACGCCGTCTCTCTCAGGACGCCTTACGGAAGTGATTCATACTCGTATGTACCTTCCTTTTTGCATTGTCCCCTCACTCACAATTGTTCCCAGACTCCCCCCATCCCCACACAAGCCTGCGAGGATGTGATGAGCGAGGTTGAGGGCTGGATTTTTTATATGAACAATTATGATACATTTTTGTCTGCTATCAATTGTGCTGGGGCTAGCTCCCCAATAAATATGTTTTCTGTACTCGTATCGAGCGTGACTGAGGAGAACTCAAAACCATCTGTGAGATGTGAAGAGAGAAATTGCATAGATTGCAACACTTTAATAACTTATGCACAGGGACCACCTGCTGTATGGACATTGGACTCAGGTGCTTCAATGCACTTTACGCCCCACATGAGTGATTTTGTCCAATTCGAAGAAGGGAACTTTGGAACAGTCGGCACTGCAGGAAATACCGCGCCTCTTCCTATTAAAGGTTGAGGGACTGTGATCATACAGCACCACTTGCACCTTAAACCAAAAATAACCCGCTTGTGGCCCGTTTATTATGTACCAGGATTTCGGAATAGACTTCTTTTGATCGGCACCTTCCTTAAGGCAGGTCTTTGATCAGAAGCTAACTTAAATGGAACTAGACTTGTTACACCATGAGGCAATTCATGGATGTTCGCTAAACCAGCAAAACATGATGTATCCTTGCATCACGTCCACTCACGCATACTCTATAATCATGCGGTGGGCAAATCCGTGACATTAGAAACCTCATCATTTGATCTATGGCATTGTCACCTTGGGCATCCTTCCAATCAAGTCCTTCAGAAGGCCCAAGAGAATTCATTTGGCATACCACCCATTGATACCATGATGAAACATCTATGTGAAGGTTGTGCCCTTGGTAAAATGCACCAGAAGCATTTTCCGCTTCAGGAGCCTAAGGCGTGCAAATACCTGGAGGTTGTACATACTGACCTCATGGAATTCCCAACAACTTCCTACCACAAATTTAAGTGGGTTGTCACGTTCCTCGACGAGTACTCTGCCCGTACCGTCATTGTTCTATTATGCTCAAAAGCGGAAACGCTGACTGCTTTCAAGCAGTTCATGGAAATGATAAAAGCGGAACAAGCTGGGTATAGAATTCAATGTCTTCACTCCAATAATGGAGGAGAGTTCATGTTGAAAGACTTTGAGGAATTCCTATTGCTACATGGTATCAAACACATGACGTCTGCACCACACATGCATCAACAGAACGGTCGAGCAGAGCGCTTTAATCAGACACTCCGAGAGAAGGCCGAGGCCATGCAATTACACGCAAACCTCGCTCCATCATATTGGGAGTTCGCGGTCCGAACCGCCACCTTCTTGTACAATCATACTCCCATTCAACGTCTCAAGTGGAAGACCCCATATGAAGTCTACACTGGCATAAAGCCAGATATGCAACAAACAAAAATATTTGGATGTGGAGCATACGTATTTATTCCCCCCAAGATGCGCAAGGATAAACAAAGTCCGCACTCAAAGCCGATGATCTTTGTTGGGTATGATGGCGATGGCATCAACTACATATTTATCCGCCTCCATCAAGGGAATGCAATCTTTAGATTGCCCACAGCCATTTTTGACAAGAGTTGGTATCCTCGTAAGCCAATAGACCCAACTAGACGTAACGAGGCGATAGAGAGAGGATCAATTCCTCCACCTGATCCCCCTACCCCTGGCAGTGGCAATGCTCCGCCACCCCCTCCCTCTAACTTTGGTCTGGGAGCTCCACCAGCTCCACCTCTGCCGCCTTTGGGATCAAGTGCTCCACCTGCACCTTCCCAGGGTCAACCGCCACGTAGCCGCCGTGTCACAGTGCACACCCCTTCTACTTCTTGAAGTGCTTCTCCAGCACCAAAAGAAGAATCAAGAAGCCCAACACCGTTGGACTACACTCCTGTTCCCGATTCGACCTCTCAACCTCAGGTCGGGCCATCAAATCGGCCTGCTTCTCTAGCAATGCTGGAACAGGAAAGACAACTGTTCACACAAGGGAGGACTCCTTCACTGGAGCCTGTGTGCTGATCCATGCGCCTGAAGCAAATACCGCTTCGTCCTGATAACGTCTATGGTGAAAGGGCTCACCCAGTCAAAACTCTATGCGGATATGACCGCAGAGAGTGGGTTCCTCCGCAAGAACGAGCTGTATGGTCGCGCGCTAACTACTGGTGTGATAATCGACCTCCCGCACAAAATATGCCTGACAATGAGGCAGGTGCACGTCTGCATCAAATGCGCCGCAACTTCAACGAGCGCAAGACAACGGGAAATCCCGTATTTGACACATGGCAGACTGATGAACCAGTGGATCAAATGGAAGAAGATCTGATAGCTCAACTTGCAAAAGAAGGGGGAGTAAAATTTATCAACTATTCAATTGCACAGGCAAATTCCGCTGAGGTTAAAAATAACATTCCAAAGCAGCATTGGGATTTAGTGAAATTAACCGCTGAAGAACGTGCTAAATGGGATAGTGCTGAAAATGACAAAATGAAAGCGCTTAAGGATTGACAAGTGTATGAACTAGTCGATCTCCCAAAGGGAAGGAGAACGATTAAAAATCGCTGGGTTTATACCACCAAGTCCGATGGTAGATATAGGGCTAGGCTAGTGGTGAAAGGTTTCTCACAAATTGAGGGCGTCGATTTTGACAAACTATTCTCACCAGTTGTCCAATACGAGTCCATGCATATACTACTCACGTTAGTGGCTCTAGAAGGTTGGGATATAGAAGGTCTAGACGTAAAGACCACCTATCTATACAGACACCTCGAGAAAGAGATATTTATGGAGCAGCCAGAAGGACACGTCATTCCTGGCCAAGAGAAAAAGGTGTGGAGGTTGTGCTAATGTGCTAGTTAGGTAGTAGAAGTGAAATCAATATAAAATCACTATAAGTTGCAATGGGTCACTAAGATCACCACTACTAACTGCTAGTGCTCGCAAATGAGTTTCAAAGGGGAGATAGTCAAATAGGTAGATAGGGGTGGAGGGTGGTAGTAGCTAGTGAGATGTCTCACTAGTGGTTTTGGTAGCTAGCGAGTGTGTTAGGAACCCGTCCGAAGATCTTCCGGACAACCTCCGCTGTCTGTTAAGCTTTCCCCATAGCAACAGGATCTTGGCTCCTGCGCCACCATTCAACCACAGCACTCCGTCGGTCCGACATCACCTCTCCGCTCTCTCATGTCCTTATCCCCTCGGACTTCCCTCCTCTCGGTTGCACGGGCATCTCGGTCGCCGTTCCTCCGGCGACCTCAGCTATTCGGTTTTCTCTTAGTTCCCGGACCTTCCTATTCTGTCTTATCTTTTATCTGATCCTTGCATCTCCTCCGTCCCTCCGAGTTTCCTCCGTAGCTTACTCATTCGCTCCGTGTCCACATGATTGCTACAACTTCTTATTCCTTTGTCTTCCTTTGTCCTCCTTTGTCTTCCTTTGTCTCTATATGTTCCTTTGTTCACTATCCTATGTAGTACGTCATTAGTAGACCTTATGATTAGTACTACTCTCTTATCCGCTGCAGTATATAAACCTAGTCTACTACGTTTGTATTCTCCAGTCTGATAATCGACTTAGATTTCCTTCTCTAACTTGTGTCCGAACCCTCCGTCTGTCCGCCTCCATCTTCGGACACTTCCAGTCTTTCTCCCTCTCCATCTTCCCTCCCTCCATCTTCAGATGACCCTCCACCTTCAGGCGTTCTCTGTCCTTGGTTCTCAAGTGAGACCATTGTGATACCGAGAGGGGCGCAACACATAAGTTGAAGCCAAGGTCTCGCCCCCTCCGCTCTGTCTCCGACGTCCGCTCCGACATCCGGTGTTCAAGTCTTAACAGTATTATCAGACTCACACCTCTGGTATCGTTCCATTCCACTTTTGCATGAACCAGGACACTGCTGCCACCCGACAGTCTTCTTGTCTTAGGGGTATTCCTGCCCCCGAACCCATCCTTCCGCACACCAACTGAGAATTTGGTCGCGTCCAATTCCTGACTACCAAAACCAACTCCGACTCCAGCAACACTCTGCCTTCCGCCCACACACTTCGCCCAACTGCGCCTCCGGACGACAACGAAGAAACTTTGGACGAAGAAGATTCTGACAAAGAAAATGAAGGAGACAAAGACAAAGTTGTTGGCCAACTCACAGGTAACGAAGTAGCTGGATCGGACAAAGTGTTATGCTCGGACCTAGTCCAAAGCCGTGCCAGAAGATGGGCCGCTGAGAAGTCGTCTCAGCAGTACTACCAGTCAATCCGTAGTCCCAGACTAGAGAACGAGGTAAGCGCCAAGTGGAGTCGAGCAAGACGAAGATCTTCTCGATGTAACGACGGAGGGGTCGTCTCCTGAACTTGAGCGACGCGCAGAGCTTCCAGGC
>QFDT01002353.1:0-12865 GCA_003315915.1 Macrolepiota dolichaula | reverse complement strand
TACGGTGGGTTTTGTGTTTTTTTTTTTTTGTGTGGAGGGTTGTGGCTGATGGGTGTAGGTTGAACGTTTGACTGGGGCGATGGAACAGAGGCGGGAGAAGATTGAAGATATTGAGAATAAGGTTCAACGCACGAGGGTGAGTGTCTTTTTCTAATCTAGAATGTAGGTATGAGTATTCACACATGACGTTGTGGTGTAGAATCAATGGGAACCCGCTCTGCGCGCGCTCATCACTGAGATCCGAAACAAGTTTTCAGCAGCGTTTGATAGGATCGGATGTGCGGGGGATGTTGAGCTCATGCCTGACCCGGACTTTGCGCAGTGGAGAGTAGATATCAAAGTCAAGTTTAGGGATAACGAGAAGCTTCAATTATTGACTGGACAAAGACAATCTGGCGGAGTGCGTTCTACCCTTTCTTGCTTTACGGAAGCGAGTACTAAAATGTGTAACCCCAGGAACGTTCACTAACAACCATCCTCTACCTCATGTCCCTCACATCTCTCGCGCACACCCCCTTCTCGCTCGTCGACGAGATCAATCAGGGTATGGACAAACGCGCAGAGAGGATGGTACATAATTCCATCGTGGATGTTACTTGCAAAGAGGAGAGTTCGCAGTATTTTTTGATTACGCCAAAGTTGTTGCCGGATTTGAAGTATCATGGGAGGATGAAGGTGCTTTGTGTGAATAATGGGGAGTGGTTGCCGGATGGTGTTAGTGGGAGTATGAGGGCGATGTTGAGGGGGTATGTTGCGCATCAGGCTGTTGCGGGGAGGGCACAGGTGTGATTTTGTTTTGTTTTTTTTTGTTTTTTTTTTTTTCGTTGGGAGTGTGTTACATTAACTACGTCATTCTTCATGATATAAACATGATTATGTGGAGAGGAGCCGAAGGCGAGAGAAGTGAAGCTTTGGGGGGGTTCGCAACGCTGTGCTGGGGTGATGAAGTGTCAAGCCTGTCAGGTCAAGCCGATATTTAGTGCAACGGCTCCTCGACGTGTTAATTGCTACGGAACACGCAGGACGACGTGCCAAGCATAATGAGGAGTTAGTGCGGTTGAGGGAGTGTTGTTCGTTACAGTATGCATCTCCTTGCCGAATGCCTTTGTTAAGGTATCTCATTCACCAACATAAAATTCGACAAACAAAAAAAAGGGGGGGGAGGGGAAGAGAAACTCAACAACCCGCGTTAGAACCAACTTGTCTTCTAGTTTGGAGAGCCTAATCGTGCCTTGTTACTAGCTACTAGCTTGTTAGCAAGCTGATTAGGCTGGGTATATATTCTGGATGTAATGCCGTCACAAGGTGGACTGCGGACGTCCAGGAAGAGGAGCAGAGTAACCTGATATGGGGGCTTCTGTGTCTCTGGGGATTCTTGGGACCCTTGTGACTGTGTACTATCAACCAGGATGGATGTCAGATGCAATGGGTTGTGGAGCGGGCCTCGTGTGAATGGCGTTGTTGATGGTTCTTGGAAATTTATGGAGTGGTGGAGGTGGTGGATGATATGCCTGCAGAGCAGCGCTGAGAAAGAGGCTTGGAGTTTGCTTTTTTGATGTTTCTGAGAATGAAACCCGGCTAGCAACTCATAGTACATACGACGGGATTTGGAGCACTCGGGGCACAATGGACACCCTATGTATACATTCGTACCACGTCAACATACCTTGGTGATGTGACATAGGGGAAACCTGAAAGAACAGATCGGCCAAGCGACGAGCTTGATCTACGTCCGGCAACAAGACCTTCTGATAATACGAAGCACACCATATCAAAAGGAGGAACTCGGCACATAACGTATACGAGAAAGGTACAAAAGCCAGAAAGCTCAAAGGTGGTATAGCATACTTCTCCAAAGACTCGCACTACTGCAATGAGCTTCTTGACTAAAGCTGCATCGTTGTCACTGTTCTTCGCGCTCCTCGTTCTCATCGTGCAGGCTGCTCCGAGCCCTATTCTGGTGTGTACAGTATACTCGATATACTTATTGGACGTTTAGTTAAACTGGATCACAGGATGCAGATGCAATTGTCGAGAGGCAGATCACGACTCTAGGCAACCTTGGTACTGTCCAAGGATTGGAAGGTGACCTCGGACTCGTTCCTCCGTCCGACGATTGATATGATCAGTACGTTGAGATATCGTCTCTGTGACCAATTCTGATAGATGATTTAGCGCAAAACGGTCCCTGATCTCGACAAGCCCAATGTTCTCATCAGGCGATTCATTATAAGATTAAATACCTTACGTAGTCCAATGACGCTGCCGAAATTTAAAATAAATAGTTTTTTGGGTTTCTCCATTTGGGGTCCTGAAAGGACCTTATGTGTCCATATCTTGAGTCAAATCAATTTCCTTCATCCCTTGGGTGTGGCCTTGGGTGATATGCAAGTTTTGACCTTGCCTATTCGTTCTCCCACATTGGCCGCTTTTTGAGTGTCCTTCAACGAAACTCCGGACGTTGGTCCAGTTCATCATTGCCCAGGAGCAGGCATAGAACAACCTCATAACTTCAAAGCCTCAAGATATGGTCAATAAGGACGACGTAATGTGATGAAGGACACTGAGTCCCGATTTATCCTTTCTAATTCCTTTTTAGTTTTTGTTTCACATGTTCGAGATCAACCCGCCGCCCTGGGCCATCTTCCACAACCAAAAGCTTTCTCTGTTTCCCTCCCATTCGACACTCTTTCCATACAAGGTAATAGCTTATGTTTCGATTGAATCCGCCGAACATAAGACACCACTTGGATAGAAAGCAGAAACGTTCAGGTACGCAGCACATAATTGTTTTTAGATGCGAGGGGAAGATGTAGTTGTGTTGGAAGGAGGGAAATGCCTCCTGCCGTTAATTCTATCCATCATCAGTAGAGTCCGGGGTTGCGGTTAACATCCCTAATTATAGACACTTTTGTTTTCCGTGGGTGTATAGTATAATTCAGAATAACAGTTGGGCACGGACGTTTTATGCCCTTGGCAATCATTAATGATTAATGAGATTGATAAAATGTCAGCCGGCCAAAAATACACAATCTATGTCATTTTCGGTGATGTGCGATGATTGCATTTGGCTGTGCCATGCCGTTCTCGGGCTAACAACTTCTGAAAATGCGAAGTTCGCCAGATCAAATGGAAAAGACTAACACACAGTGTGCGAGGAATAGGTACAAAAGGCCAGAAGGCTCAAACATGTAGCAGCACGCACTTCTTCAGGTCCCCCTCAATGGGCTTCTTAACTAAAGCTACATCCTGGTCACTCCTTTTGCTCATCCTTTTTACTCTGAGTGCACAAACTGCACCAATCCCGGTCCTGGTGTGCATTGTCCTGCTTGGTGTTGCCAAGAAAACTGATATAATCTGGGGGGATCACAGGAGGAGACTGCAGTTGCAGAGAGGCAACTCACAACCCTCGGCAACCTTGCTACCGTCACAGGACTAGAAAGTGACTTGGGACTCACTGCTCCAGATAGTTGAGGATCGGTGTGTAGGCTTATCTCCCCCATTTTGAGTCCATAATAATCGAAGGTTATCTCGAAACAGAGCAACCTACATATTTTGACTTTAAGTAGCCATACTCAGTGCTTCCCCCCTTTTTTTCTGAGTCTGTCTGACAAGAGATTCGAATTTGATACCCAAAGTCTTACTTATGCCGATAACGCAACCGAAATTCAAGGTCTGATTCTTTAATTGTCAGCTCTGATACACACCCCCGAAATCCCTTGGTTAAACGGTGCACCCCATGAGATTACCAGAGGAGCCCTCGTCGGGTTTCGAGAACGAGGATCCTCCAGCGGAGAGACCCTCCCTTTTTTTCGAATCTTCCGACTCGGATAGTTTTTTATGCAGAAGTAAAATATACTGCGTTTGAAGGGAGGGAGAGTATTGTTTGGGGGCTGAGAAACGGGGGTCGTTCGGTGGTTCACAGTAGATCTGGTAGGCAGTGTTAAATGTTGAACTCCCCACGATTGTGGTGGTGCTTCTGGTCCATTCTGAATGTTCTGTGTCATGTGGAGTGCCGAGGATCCAACCACGGAGAGGAGTTAGTGCGGCTGAATGGACTTGTCATGAAAATTCCCTGACGAGGCCTTGGAGATCGATATGCATTGAGATTGGAGAAGACTATTGATACGGAGAAATCCCCTTTCTTTACCTGGAGAATATTGAGGTCTCAGCAGCAGTGGCCCCAAATGGGCGGAGGACATAGAAAGTTGAACGAGTTCTAAAGTGGCCTAGTGTAATTGATGCGCCTATCAAATCAGACATCGCACACCACAGCGCACGATGCATGCGCGGAGGAGTATAGAAGCCTCTGGGAAACTAGACGTTGCGGTTCTAGTGCTCCGCTCGTTGTCCTGCGTATCCAGGCGGTGCTGATACTGCTTTTGACGAGTACTGCTGACGAAAAATGTATAAGTAAACGTCAATAACCCCTTTTTTTGACGAGCGCGTATTACTCAGTACGATGGCCCAACACGTGTAGAGTATACTGTCTAGATGGAAAGCGAGTAAGATATGGTCAATAACAAAGGGGATTATTTCTCCGTTTGAACTATGGGTGTCCTACGCTAGTAGAGTCTTTCGGGAATTGCTGCCTCTAGTACGCACACCAACATTTGGGTCGTGCCTAGTATAGCACTAAGAGCGGTCATCACACTGAGATAATTTTTCTTTCCTTGGTGTAGGTTATGTCGTGGTGTAGAAACAGGCTAAATGATGGTTGGAGCTTGTGTTCCTGAGTATGCGTCCGTAGGAATAACTTGATATGGCGCATGTGGAGGTAATTTCATCGATGATGAGAATACCTAAGCAATCGTATACCTGGAACGATTACGAAATACGCGCAATAAGAACGAAGGAGTCCTTCTTTGCAGACGCCTTGGATGAAACTAAATTGCATGACACTCGCTGCTGTGGAGACTCTCAACACAATCCAATCTCATGAACTTACGATACTGGAGTCTGATGCATTGATGCTTCTTGTATGTGCTATCTCACCTGGAGCCCGAAGGCTGCGAGAGGGCTTTCTAGATCATTCATGTGAAGTGAGGACTTAGTGCGGTTCTGGAAGTATTTCGTCTGCGGGAGTGTCTTTGTGGGGTTGGATATATGATCCATTTTGTTTTATGATCGAAGAGTATAACAGTTCAGCAGTTTTCTGGGGTCTAAAGATAAAAGTAGCCTCGAGACCAACCAAGTGTTGAAGATCTGGCACCCAGCGTTTAGCTTCGATGAAAACCGGAAATGGTTTAGTACCAAGAGCCTGTCAGCACTAGGACGAGCTAGTCTAGTATGTGGTAAAATATGACATGGTTCGGAAGAAGAAAAAATGTATAAGAGCAAGTAAAAAATGCGGTACAGTACGTACCAGTTCGAATTATCTCCTTCCTATGGCTTTCTTGTCTAAAGCTACATCGCTGTCTCTCTTTTTCCTCGCGCTCTTTGCTATGCAAGCGCAAGCTGCCCCGAGCTCGGGTCTGGTGAGTATTACCTTGTTATACTTGGTTGAAAGATTCAAAGGGTTGACGTGCAACATTTCAGGCTGCAGACTCGATCGCGGAAAGACAGCTTCTCGATAACTCGGCTACCATCCAAGGACTAAAACAAGACCTTGGAATCGTCCCTCCCCCTCCCCCTCCCTCTAGCGATGATTAGTGATGCATCTAGCGAAGAAATGAGCGAGAGGCAGATTCTTGTGCTCGTGACTGTCACGGGCGCACAGCCACTCGCTTTCTACCACTCACTTCGACGTGCAACATTGTAGGGATAGGAAACTGGCTGTGCACAGACCGAAGATTGGATCACCTAAATATATATAATTTGGAACTAGAGTACACAAGACGGATACGTAGCTCGAGTACGTGTAGCTTCGGGCCGGATAATACTAGGACATCTTACCACCATCACCATCATCACGCTCAGTTCGAGCGTAGTCTAGTCGCTCGCTGGGCAACTTAACCACACTACAACACCAAGGAACATGCAAAATGTCCTTCCTGCCCAACACAATCCTTGAGTGAATATATGATGAGGCAACTAGGCAAACGGATGACGGGTCATCCGTCTCCGTTCCCCTTTCGCCTCAGACCTGGATTTCGGCAGCCCAACGGCTACCGATCATCCAGTACCCATCTTATTTGTTCACCTTCTATATTATGACCCAACATAATTTTTTCATAAGACATTGCCAAGGCCGCCCATCTGATGCGTTGTGATTTTGGAAAACAACTGAAGATTACCGAAATTATCATAAATTCAATGTCTAGTAAGATCAGCTGTTGGGTATCATCCAGTTCAGCGTATTCATTTTCTGTCCTCAGTGTCAATGAGCGGTGGAGATGACAACAGTCGCAAGTCGAAGAAGAGTAGCAGCGGTAGACCTGGCAAAGTTGATGACGCTAGTCAAGTGATAGTGGAAGGTGATTCTGATGAGGAATAGACGGACATCCGAGTCGCTAATATTGCATCCGCCCTTGAAGAGGAGGCCATCAGACTCGGGAAGTCCCTTAGAAACCTCAAACAGCAGGCCGGCTCATTGGTGAATGACACAGCTGTAAGCGTTCGAGCTGCCTTACTCTCATCTTTGTATTATTTATTTCTCCTTTTAACCAGTTCCTATCCTTCTCGTCTGTTCATCAACGACATTTTGATCGGCTGGGGGTTTGAGAGGAAAGAGTGGTTGATGGAGCTGCGCCATTTTATCTGACTGCTTCTGATCGTCTAACTGGAGGGGCATAGGATCCAATTGTCAAGAATGACACCGCCATCACGATTGAGAATCAGCAGGGGCAGAAGACACATCTATCAGGATCTGTAGATTACTTCACTTTTGCCATGAGCTGTCAAGAGGAAATTAGCGATTTCAAACAAGTTCGGTCGGCTTGGACGGGGAGCAGTCAGAGTTTGTACAGGGACATGCTTAATAAGCTTAGGACAGCCTTGGGCGGTTTTGTTATTGTAGAGGCAAAGGCTCCCCTTACAGATCTGGATCCCCATGTACCACAAGTCGTTGCTGAGGCCATCGCTCTGTGAGTTTTTGTTGTTGTTGGAATGATTACCTCAGGCTCATACTATCATAGGTCACCCATCAGTCCTCATGTGCCATTCTGCCTGACATCAGGAGCGAAATGGATATTTGGGGTTCTTTCTAGCGATACTCCAAATGAACGATTATTCTGGAGGACTACGCCAATCCCCTTTAGACTCACCACAGGAGGCGTTTTATTGATAGTTGCATTACTTTCCACTTGGGTAAGCACCTTCACATGTCGTACGGCGGGTTTCTGGTCCTAATTTAATCATATAGGCGTCAACAGCGCCCAGGGATTTGTATGATTTTAAGGATGTCAAATGTAAATAGATATTTGGAAACTGGTATCTAGAATATATTGTACACAGAGCTTGCATTATCGAGGTAAAAAATCAATGACACGAGTAGATCCGTCCTCACTGATGACGCAACAACCAGTTTCTTCATCAAAACACATCTCCCGCATGTCAGATGGCTCATCATCCTTACCACAAACAAAACCGTTACGGGTATCATCTCCCCAGCCATAGCCAAAGCGTACATTACGCATATCATCGGACAACGCACATCCTTTACGCAAGCCAAGAGCTCTCAGTTGGTCAAAGTTCGTTTGCATTCGAAATACGACGCAAGGTGGATCCTCGAGAGAGGAGGGAATAGATATCTCTACGACATAGTCCTCTCCGTGCATCACAAATCGATATGTGGTTCCATCAAAAGAGAGAAAGGGCCTTGAGGAGAAATTTTCACGAGAATACCGCCATATAGGTCGCACCCAAGGTTATTGATGACCAACCTGCACCCGATCAACTGGCAGACGGGATAAAGGAGGCAGGCGGTACATCTCAATCTCTGAGGTCGCAACGATGGCGCGGTCCTCGCCAACAAGATATACATGGCCCTGCATCTCGGATGAGTCCGCTGACAAAATTTGAGCTGAACATTCACTCGCGGACTTGATCGGGAGGTATACCGGTACAGACACAGCCGTGAGTTCTGTTGATGAACATTTTGTCCATTGATACACTTCAATCCAACTATTGTATCTAGTAGTTGTGAAGCGGGCGAGGAGCTCAACGCTCACCGCCAGGGCGTGTGTAAAAGGATGTGGTCGGATATTGGGGATCGAGACGAGGTTGTGTGCAGTGAGAGTCGCCGATGGCCCTGACCCAGTAAGCCTTGCATTACAGACGCGCATTCCTCCGAGGATACCTTGTGGATCATTCCTAGGGTTATTATCGAGTACATTTAAGGTTCCAGAGTAGCTGATCGCAACTGTAAACTCAAGAACAGGTGCCCCGTGGTTGATGGATATAGCCATACGCCGGATGTCTCTCGTAGCAGGAGAGGGCTGAAAGGGAGTCTGACGGACCGGGTTTTCCAAGTTCAAGTCGAAGAAATTCACTGTTCCATCTATGTGACCAGCGCCCTCCCGGAAGCAATTTACAACAACCCACATCCTTTGATACATCAAGAATGCGGGTGCGTGGGGGTGGAATTTTATCCTTCTTCCACATCTCGTCGATGATCAGACGCCGAGAAATCCATTTCCGGAGGTCATCAGTCGTGATGGTGTCGATTATCCCGTTCTCCGGACGAACATTGTAGAAATGTCGGGCTGAGTATTCCTCTGCTAAGGTATGCCATATTATCCGAGCTGGGTCGCCTCTTGGAAACGCTTCGTGGTCTATGGAAGGATCACTATGGGTATCCCGATGGACATATTTCAATGACATACCTGAAAAGGACGTTAAGTCGACAAAATCCAAGCACGACGCGATTTCTGAGAGAACCTCGAGGGGAAGGTCATGAATGCTTAGGGGTGGCCGATGTATGTACTTGCGCAGGATAACTGACGCTTTCGAGTCAGAAAATCATGTCTACTGATACTGCGAGACGTACCGTATATCATTCTGAGGATACCCCACGGAGAAAATGAGAGCAGCAAGTCGAGTACCATGGCGATTTGACTTTCTCATAGATGGTGATGTATTGGAAGACTTGTTCTTTGGAGGGGGGATGGAATTTGGGAATTGAAGACCCGAGATGCGCAGGTCACGGCGTGACAGGCCGTACTTTCGTAAACAGATCTTCAATATTTTTTTTGTGCATTCGGGTACGAGATGTGACAGTGGGACACAATCAATTGGGCGGGCGATGAGGCGAGATGATGAACTCTCGATTTCTATACCGCTACAAGCAAACTACTGCTAAGACGCGGTGAGCGTGTACAGGATTGTAACTACGCCCCTCGGCAGGGAATTGTCTACTGTGTGAAATAGTGATACTGAGTTGTACTGTGGAGCTATTTTATGGAGATTAAGGGTCTGCAGGTTAATTTAGGCGACTGTGTTTGATGGTAGCGTACGCGATGAGGCGAGAGGAAGAATAAAATCGTGCCACGTGGCGAAATGAGCTACACTTCTCAAGCACATAGTTTCAAGCCCTCCGAGTCACAGCTAAGACACAAATGCATCCCCCTCTCTCGCTGCGCGGCTAACACGCTGCCTCACCAACCATGCGCCCATCGGCACCTACCGTGCGCACTTCTTCCCGGACGAACCCACCTCGTGCCCGGCTTGCACGTCTCCTCTGGAGACTTGTGACCACATCATTCATGAGTGCGCTAGTTACAAGCGCCTCTTCGGCAACAGGTCCGGCCTCGCCTGGATCGTCCACTTCCTAAGAGACAACCCAACCACCTTCGCGTTTGTTGACCGTGACGATGCATGGAGACAAGTCATCGCAGCACAAGCCCTTCGGCGACAGCGACGCGATCAAAACCTCATCCCAGATGTGCACTGAAGGGATCACACTATGGTTAACCGGTACATCTGACGTGCTATTCTTTTCTGGCCGCCTCCTGGGCTGTTTGTCTGGTTCTTGGCGGACTATCTCTTTTATGGAGGCACAACCAAACCTTTTTCGGGCCCTCCCCTATTCCCGGATCATTTCACCTTCTTTGACATTTCTGTTCGACGATTGCCGCATTTTTATTATTGCACACATTGCCACTTCTACGCTTCGCGCTTTCCCTTTTCCCTTTCCTTGTCTGCTGCCGGTTCTCTCAACTGCTTCGACTACTCTCCCTCATGACGCATATCATCTTGACTTGCTATGAGTAACTACCTTCCCCTTTCTCTTTAGTTTCTCTTCTTCTCTTTCTCGGACTACTTGGGACTGCTATCGCGTGCCCGTTTGTATGTAGCTAGACACTTGTGCAATAAAACTTGATTTAAAAAAAAAAAAAAAAAAAAAAAAAAAAGACACAAATGCATATTCGCTTCTACCATATAGTGTTCATTTTGTACAATACATATAAGCCCCTCAGAACTTCTGCTTTGAATAGCCGTCTCCCCAGCCAGGGGATGTATGAGAAAGTTGGAATGGACATTCCATATACCTACCTCGGGTAGCCACGCATTGCCATGTTGTGCATTTGTGTGCCTTGACTAATCTACCTAGCTTGCAATGAAGGGATGGATATATGTGCAGTGTTAACAGTACTCAGCAACACCGTGACCTTGGAAGTTGGGATGATCCCTCCGGAATGTCGAGTCCATTTCCCCTGCGATCGTGCGGGATGGTCGCTTCTACAGGACAATATAAGGACGAGAAAATGGCTACCCTATTCTTGATTACCGCTATCATAGCCAATCCCATTTCTGGACAAAACAATGAGCGAACATTCCAAGTTGTCATTCATTGAGCCACTCGACTGGCGAGGCATTGGCAGAGGCTCGGTCCCCTGGGCCATTCTGTTAGATGGTCTAGACGAGTGTGAACCCTTATACTTCTACCCAAGGAGGGGTTGCACCATTCCGTTGCACAATACAATTCATAAGAAACTCCTCGAGTAAGTGGCCGACTGCAGCCCTTCACGTTCCTGAAGCGCCCGTGCCTAATCCCAAGTCTATGATCCAGAGTCAACTCCAGCGCATGACTCAACCTCCCAACCTGCTACACCTTTCTCACCAACTGCTAACCCAAGCTCCCCGACTCACTCAAACCACCACCCGGGCCAGTGACACCAGGAGACTATATTCGCAAAACCCTGATACTTAACGGCACATCATGTTCCGGAGCCTCCAAAGTTGTTTCCAGGGTTTATGCATCTCATTGTCTGGCAACAATGGTTCATCCGCCCAAGAGCCTGATTGTGATTTGATAAGTCCAGAAGAGGCACTCGTAGCACTGGAAGTGGACATGTTGGCATTTGGTCGTCTGATCTATGATGCAGTAAACACTCAAACCAGGGAATTTTGGCAGCCCAACAGCTACCGATCATCCGGTACCCATCTTATTTGTTCACCTTCTATATTATGACCCAATATAAATTATTTATATGTTGCCTTACTCGTCACGAAAGGCACGAGGTACAGAATGAATGCCTACAAACACAATCCTTCATAGTTTCAACTCCCCGGTCCATCGTAGCTCACCTATGCTGCCAGTGCACTGGCAATCTTAACTATGACTGTGCTGCCGATCAGAGTCTCTCGGACTCCCAAGCAATTATCAATGCTGATAAATTCAATATTAGTTTCTGTTCAATATACCGGAGTTATCCTGGCTAACAGATATGGAATCAGTGCTTCACTACCCAGATATACAGTGGCATCCAAATGTATCACACGTTCACATGATCCTGTGATCTTAGCCCCCTGTACAAACAAAATCATATCCATTTCGTGCAAGAATTACATGAGTAGATAGCTATGCGAGTATATAAAACATATAATGTAACAATTGCTTGTGAAATTAACAAGTGGAAATGAGATGCCAGGTGCAAACAGAAATGTGATGTGCATTTCTTTTGAGCACAGCATATATAATGATAAGATAAGTAGCTCATGAATGAAAAATGAATGAACTCACCAGAAATTGAGTCAATACCAAGTGTTTCCACCCTTGGCATTAATGACAGCTTGCATCTGATGTGGCATGCTCTCAAAAAGGTGGTCCAATGAGCCCTAGGAGATATTTTTCCACTCCTCCTGCAAAATCTCCCACAGCTCCTCCCAATTTCGAGGTAAGACCTCACAAGCATGTACAAGACAATCCAATTGATCCCATACATGTTCAATGATGTTGAGATCAGGACTGGATGGTGGCCAGTCCAATTTACAGACATTTTTTTTGGTGAAAAATGCGGTGGCAACCTTGCTACAGTGCTTGGGATCATTGTCCTGCTGAAAAATTGGGGCACTAGGACCAGAAACCCTCATCCTATAGTCCTTTAGAGTTCCAAGATAGGATTCCTGTAAGATTTTGACATAATTGGGCCCACACATAATGCCCTCAACCCTATGAATCCTTCCTACCCCTGATGCTGTGATGCATCCCCACACCATCACATTTCCCGTGCCATGTTTAATGTTTTTCTTCATAAATTGAGGATCTAAGGCCTGCCCAGGCTTCATCCAGGCATATTGATGGCCATCAGATTTGAACAGAAGGAATTTTGACTCATCTGAGAAAATGACCTTCTTCCAATCATCAACAGTCCACCCCTTGTGCCAAAGTGCCCATGTAAGTCTCTTCTTCTGATTGGCTGGAGATATATAGGGCCTAGATCTCCAAACACGACAAATCAGTCCATGCTCCTTTAGGGCACATGCAACAGTCTGACGAGACACATCTGGAAAGGCTGTTTGTGCCAATTCAGTTGCATTGGAGACCTCACCTCGAGCAAGCATACGTGCTCCTACTCAAATATTGTGGTCATTTAGCTTTCGAGGGTGTTCTGCCTTGGGTCTGACAAAGTAAGGATCCAAAGATCCATTGAATCTCTTGAGTACATGAGCCACAGTAGTATGATGAATGCTGGTTCTAGCA
>QFDT01002348.1:7065-18515 GCA_003315915.1 Macrolepiota dolichaula | reverse complement strand
ACCTTCACTGCATGACAGTGCACTGTGTGAATGTGCTAAGAATTTGAATATGTCAAAAATTAGTCTTAAAGTGGGAAAATAGTATATAAACCTTTCTTAGAAGTGACCATGAGCCTAGCATGGCACCACATTCTCTTCTTGTTCCAGCTCCCCACTCACATCTGACTGCATCAGCTGCATTTTGTGCAAGCTTTATGACACCCTCCAAAGTCATCAGAACTTGAGGCTGGGCCATTGGTTGTTCAGGGTATTTTAAAGAGGTTGCATGTGATACTGGAGGTTCTAGGTATCAGAACAATCCCTAAGGTACACCCAAAAGCAATATCAAGGTGGCCACAACAATGAGCTGTGTGTGAGAACTGTTAAAAGGCCAACAAAAAAGATGAATAGTCCAAGAGGTTAAGCAGAGATGGTCACAGTCAAAGAGGAAGTTGAAGTGTGACATATTATGGTCACAAATCAGTTAAATAGTGACAGCTGGAATGTAAACATGCTTTTCTCACAAGAGGGACAGTCCTTGTCATGGGGAATACTCACGTGCCTGTGCTGGGCTGTTCTGCAGGGGAAGGTTACATAAGTGGGAGAGTTAGGGGCTGGAGAAGGGGGGAAGGGGAGGGCTGGGACCCTTGATAGGACCCTTTTCAAACTTGCTGTCATGTTTGAACATTGAACATTGAATGATTGTGTTAGGATTTTGCCAGAGCTCTTGTCCAGCAGTGCATGTTAATCCTGTACTGGATGTTACAAGGCTAGCTTGATCTCCCAATGGGCCCAACACTCCTGATTCTCTTCCTGAGAATCTGGCTGTGGTTGGACAGGACAGCAGATAAAAAACAGCAAGAACAGCAAGTCTATGTTAACTTTTGTGACTAGTACATTGCCTATATAGAGGTAGTCACACTATCCCTGTAGTCACAGTCACCCCTATGCACAGACCATGTATTTTTGGTATATAAGGAGTGGCCCAACCCCCCCAATAATCATTCTTTCCCCCATCAGTGTCTGTGTCAGTGTCCTGTTTCTGAGTCATCCTCTGTTCTATTCTCTTAGTTCTTTCAACAGTCTACCAGACTTGAAGTCACAGCTGAGATGATGTTAATTGCCTTAGACAACATTGAAAGAGGGAGGGAGAACACCAGGTGGTTCTTGCCTTGTTAGGGCTTGAAGAACTCAACACTAGTAGCAAAGTTGATCTCAGAGATAGAGAGAAGAGAGACAACACTGTCTAGTAGTAATAATGCTAAGATTTGAATTGGAGTGCTATCTAGTACAACTCAGGTATTTATCATGTATCTATGGATAGTACAAGGATAGCAGTCCTTCTGTAAAGGGATGACAGAGGTTCTTGGTTAAACATAACAGGAAGAGAAATGGAGGTCCATAGCTAATCATAGAAGTGGGTAGGAAGGTCCATAGAATGGAAGATGGAAAGGGAAAGCAGGAGTCCATGCTCCTAAGAGTCTATGATAGTGTTGTTTGCAGTGCAGTTTGGTTGAGCTTGGTGCAGCTCTACTGGTTTTGGGACCCTAGAACTGAACTCATATAGGTTGAGCTAGCACCAAACTGCTTGAGCTCTGGTTCTTAACTATATTAGGAAGGTGACTAAACCATAGTTATCCTCTTTATCTCCATTGTCCAAAATGTAATCTACATGTCCAACTACAACTGACCTATGAGGTACTGAGTTCAGATGTGAAGTAAAAGCAGACAGTTCTTCAGGACATGTAAAAACTGAGGCTACATAATCTTGAAGGGCCACAAGCTCTGCATCCTTTGAGAGCCCCTCCGTAAAATTTAAACACCCACCATACCTCATCAAAAACTTGAGCATCTGAAGGGCTTCCATCAGATCAGGCTTCATCCAGTTCTGCTTTGCTGTCACAGTCTTCTTTACAGAGGAGAATACTCATTCACAGGGAACAGCTGAGGCCTGGATTGGAAGTGTTGAGTTAATATCTCCACTCGTCACATATGAGCTATATCTGTGTAGTCTATATCTGCACTAGATAAGGTTCTACCAGATGAATCTAGAGATAGATCATCTGAGACCCACATTTGATCCATGGTGGAGTACTCATGTATCCACTCCATTCTCCATGGACCCACCTGTCCAGAGCAATCCACTGGACGATCCTATGCTATATGTAAAACTCCTCCACTATATGATCCTGTAGATACTTCTATGAATAATCTTTTAGAATATGTATATAAACCCTATGTATTCATCTCTATTCAACAGTTCAATACATCTCTTCTACCACTCTATTGCTATACACTTTACACTCTCAAACTCTACTACCTATACATTCCAGTGAGTGTTAGATCACCTCACCACTGTGCATAGCACCATTATGGGTGCTTCCCCATAGTCCTATTCATTAGGACCCTGTTGCTGCTAGGACATATTCACAACAGGAAGGACATTCATTGCAAGAAGAAAGATGGTGGGAAATTGGAGCTGGTTTTCCTGATAACTGTGTAGTGCATTGTATATTACATATTTTTGTAAACTTACCTGCCAGAATTTAAGGGGATCAGCATGTACTTGGCCATTCCCAAAGTAGGTATCAACTTCAGCAGCCAATCCCCTGTTTCCCATGATTGGAGCTGGTGGCAGATCTTTGAGGACCTCATTGGCCCAATTTTTGAGATCAAAAGTGTGTCCCTGGAGATGTTTGGGTGTCTGGACACCAGCTTTGACTCAATAATAGTGTAGCTGTAATATTTAAGCAATTAATTAGATTCCTAGATTGATGACATACATGATTCAAAAATAAATCCTCAGCAGCCAAAACCTCTTCAGGTGCATTCCGCCAAAACCATTCAAGTTTGTGCTCAGGATGAAGCACTAAAAAATGGTTATTAATAGATGTACCAGAATAGAATAAATACTCACAAATAGTGAGAACATAGGCATCAACAGGTAACATCCTCTTATAATAATTGTGGATTTTTTCAAGGCCAACATTGATGACATTGGCATATGTTTGCATCTGGAATTTCAATGATTCCCACTTATTGATTAGATTACAAAATGAAGGAAATGCATGTCCCAGTACAGGGGTTTTTTCAAATGATAACCTCTGTTAAAATGCATGTGGTACCTATTATTGATATTAGTCATCAATAAGGAGTATTATCATGAAGCTCAGATACACCACAAGAATTCAAGAATAATCCCTCAGTACAGACCAATCATCCTTTGTAAGCATGTATTTATGCAATTCATCATTTTGAAGTAAAAATGTATCAATTGCCTATGAGTGCTTTTTGTGAATATTCATTTTGATATCATATCATGTACTATAGATACATACTGGCTGATTTTTCAAGCCACACTCAATCATGAGATGTGTTGAGGACCACCATGTATGGACATTGCGTACTAATTCTTCTTGTGGTAGATTTAGTGATAATTGTACTAGTGTGAAATTATCATGTCAATGAGATGATGATCTGATCTGATCATTGGATAATATTAGTGTGGGAATTATAATATTGGTGGAGATTACACATACAGCATGAATGGCATTGCAAAGCTGGGATATAGGATCATGCCATGTGGAACTTGATATGTTGTAATCTGTAGGAGAGTCACTGATTAGGCTGAGATCTGTGATTGCTGTGAGACAGGCTTGGACATGTTATGACCTTCCTAAGTGTTCAACTCAGGTTGCAACAAGTGACGAAGACTTGAGGATGATGAGAGAAGAGAAGGGAAACCAACAAGTTGGTAAAGTGTAAGGAATACAACAGAGTATCTAAGTGTATATATACTACTGGGGTATTCCTACTGGAGTGTCTGTAACAGCAGCTGAGTAAGTGATGACATATAGGCTGAGTAAACAATAGAGTGTTCACAGGTAGAGAAGTAGCAGGAGATGATAGGTCCATGACAAGTGGGGTGCTGATAGGAGTGAAGTGGATATTATAGTACACAATTGCCCCAAGGAAGTATAACATTACCCCCTTTTTACGCTCTGTGATCACACAGTTATCCTACAATGAATTGTGCAAGGTCCTTCTTGGTGGGTCCAGCATAGAACTTGTCGTCAACTGTGCTGTGTGCAATAAATAATTTGGTGTGGTCCAGTCCTCCTGCAAACATGGCGATCTTGATACCTTTCATGGTGCCCCAGGTGTTAGGCTTGTTGATAAGCAAGGTGGCAAGGATATGGTCAACATATTGCTTATTGAGTTCTCCGTTGTTGAGGAGTGTGGTGAAAGTACTGGGGAATTCCCATTCCCTGACCTCCTTGGGTCCTACTTGTTCTGGTGCTGTCAGGAAGGAGAGCATGTTCTCAACTTCTAGAGCAATGGCCGGGATGTGTTTGGCTTCTTCTTTGTCCTCTCTTTTCTTCCTGTCTGTCTTTCCTGTCCTCTTGGCTTTTCTGCTCTCTAGGGGGTATGGGTCTGTGCCCATGAGGAGTTGTGCTAGCTTGACTGCTCCTTCTTCCTTGTTGTTTCTGTTGTAGTGTACGAGGACTAGTACCTCCGATAGGATGGAGCACAGTGACAGCAATTTTCCTCCAATGTCTGCATCTATGAAGTCCTCCAGGTCAACTTGTATGTCTTCTATGTGATTGATGGCTTGGTTATGTTTCCTTTGTCCTCTGGTTGCGGTTTGGATTTGTGGTGCAATTGCTGTTAGGACTAGTTGTGTGTCTTTCATTGCGGCCTTGGCTGTGGATACTGCTTTCTGTATGTTGGACAGGTTGTTGATGCAGCTCAGCATCTCATCAATGGATGCACCCTTCCTATGCTCGGTGATTATCTGGGTGACCGACAAAGTGACTTCGTCCATGGTGACATCTTGAGTAATGGAATTGTGTGCTTGGGGTTCCTCAGTGTTGAGGAGGGAGGTGACAGATTGGTGGTTCTCAGTGGTGGACATGGTTCAAAGTGTGTGGTTGATGATTGGTTTTGGAGATTTCTGCCCCCCCTTTATAGGTTTTCCTTGCTCTACAAGGGACTTCTTGTAGGACTCTAGTACTTCCTGTGCATTTCCTAACGAGGATGTGGGTACCCATGAGCTGTGTTTGTCTCCATACCACTTCCAGTGTACCAAGTATTGTGTTCCTCTGCCCCTTTTGCATTTTCCTCAGATTTCCTTTACTTCATACTCTTCTTCTTCTCCAATTAGCATTGGCAGTGGCGGCAATGGTGTTACTTGTCCCATGTATGTTGGTGCTCAGTGTGGCGTTAGTAGCGACTCATTGAAGACGTCATGGATAATCCAATCTTTGGGCAGCTTCAATTGGTATGCCAATATTCCAATCTGTTCAGTGATTTGGAATGGGCTGTATCTTCGGTTGTTTAGTTTCTCCATGGGTCTATTGGTCTTGATGTTCATCCCTTCGAGCCAAACCCATTGTTCTATAGATAGCTCCCGTCTTTTGCCCTGTCTTCCATTGTGGTTTTGTTTTGTTTCATCCCCTTTTTCTGTTAGGTTCTCTGATACTTCCTTCCTGATCGCAGTTAGCTCTCTGATGAATTCTTCTACCACAGGTGTTTTGGAGCTTGCTGTCAGGTTCCCTTTCCACGGGTGTCTTCTGTAGTTGATGTAGAATGGAGAGTGCCCTGTGGCGCTGTGCTGCTTGTTGTTGTACTGGAATTCTGCAGTTGCCAGCCAGTCTGACCAGTCATTTTGTTTGTAGTTCACATAGTGTTGTAGGAATGTTTTGACTTCCTGGTTGATATGCTCTGTTTGTCTGTCTGTCTGTGGGTGGTATGCTGTGGACAGTCTTCTGTCAATTCCTAGGGCTTTGCACAGGTTTTCCATGAATTTTGCTGTGAACTGTGGTCCTCTGTTGCTGATGATTACCTTCGGAACTCCATGTAGCTTCCAAATATGGTCCCTGTATAGCTCTGCTAGTCCCTTTGAGCTTAGGGTTATTGTGGTTGCAATGAGTCAGATCATTTTGGAGAATCTGTCAACTACTACCAAAATTGCATCTGCTCCTTTAGACACCAGTAGTGGTCCAATCATGTTGACTGTAATTTTGGTCCATGGGCCTTCTGCTGGCGGTATGGGATGTAGTGGGGTCGTTTTCTTGTGGTGTAGTATTTTGTTCCTTTGACAGCTATCGCATCCTTCCACAAATTTCTGTATGTCCTTCTTCATTGATGTCCAGTAATACAACCTCTTGAGGAGGTTTAACATTCTCTTTCGTTCTGGGTGTCCGATGTTGGGTGGGTTGTGATGTTCAGTGAGAATCTTTTCTCAGAGCTTTGTGTCAGTGGGTATACATATCCAGTTGTCTCAATATGTGATTCTGTCAATCATGATTGTGCATAGTGGTTCTTCCTTTACCCATTTGTAGACCTGTCCATCAAGTCGTCCTTTTTGTATCTCCATGCTCCATTCCACTCTTGGGGTAATCTGGTGGTTTTTGATTTGGAACATTTGGATGGGCAGTGTGAGGTATTCACTTCTGGTTCTTCTGATGAATAGATTCTCCTTTAACACAGTGACCTTTGGTTTGGGTTCCTTGTTTCCCTGTGTTCTCCTGGACAGGATGTCTGCTTTGGTGTTTGTTTTCCCTGGGATGTGTCTGAGAATGAAATCGTAGTCCTGTAATCTGAGATACCATCAAGCTTGCTGTCCGTTGAGTTTTTGGGGTTCCTTGTAGTACTTCAGGTTTTTGTGGTCTGTCCAGATTTCAAATGGTTCCTTGGCTTCTAGTAGGTATTGTCTCCATCTCTTGAGACCCTCCATGATTGTGAGTAGCTCCTTGTCATAGATTTCATAGTTCCTTTCCACCAGGTTCATAGTTCTTGACATGAATGCTATTGGGTGCCATTTGTCATTCTGGAGTTGGGAGAGCACTCCTCCTACTGCGTATCCCGATGCATCTACTTCCATCCTGAATTGTCCTTCCTCCTGTGGTAATGCCAATACTGGTTCCTCTGTTATCCTCTTCTTAAGTTCCTTGAATGCTTGTTGTTGCTCCTTTTCCCACATCCATCCTGCATTGCCCTTGACCTTGTGCAGTGGTGCTGCAATTCCACTGAATCCCTTGATGAATCTTCGGTAGAAGTTTGTGAATCCTAAGAATGATTCTACCCCTTTGATGTTTGTTGGGATTGGCCAGTTTCGTACTGCTTCTATTTTCTCCCCCTCCATCTTCACCTTGCCATCTCCCACGATGGCACCTAAGATTGGTATCTCCATTGCATCAAACATGCATTTGGTTCACTTGAAGTACAGGTTGTGCTTTTCTGCTATTTCCAGGAATCTGCATGTCTGTTCTGCTAGTTCTTCCTTTGTCTTTCTGGGTATCACAAAGTTGTCCATGTAGTTGATCAGGATGCCCTCTTGTAGTAGCTGTCTGAAGACACAGTTCATCATCCATTGAAATGTTCCTGGGGAGTTGCACATTCCAAAGAACATGACTGTTGGTTTGAATAGTCCTTCGTTGGTGATGAATGCTGCTTTCCATTCGTGTCCTTCTTTTATCCTGATGTTGTTGTATCCCCATATGATGTTGAGCTTGTTGAAGTACTTTGCGTCTTTCAGTTTGTCTATGACTTCTTCTATTAGTGGTAACGGTAATGTGCTAGTTAGGTAGTAGAAGTGAAATCAATACAAAAATCACTATAAGTCGCAATGGGTCACTAAGTTCACCACTACTAACTGCTAGTGCTCACGAACGAGTTTCGAAGGGGAGATAATCAAATAGGTAGATAGGGGTGGAGGGTGGTATTAGCTAGCGAGATGTCTCACTAGTGGTTTTGGTAGCTAGCGAGTGGGGGCTCACTAACGGGGTGGTCGCTAGACAACGACGGACAAGGTTGTTTAATAGAAATGTAACTTTGAATCCTAACTGATGGCTACGTCACTACAGATACCAAGATAAAGGATTTGCGAGGATAGTTAACAGGCCAGTAGCTAGCTGCACTGTGGTATTACCCTCCTGATCTAGTGAACGTACCAACTTGTACCTTCTGGATACAAGATGCGATGAGAACGCTAGTGATCGTTTGTTGATCAACTTGCTATATCCAATCTATAGGAATTCTTGTTAATCTAATCTCACTTCCTTAATCTGAGGTCTCTATTGACCGAAGCTAAATCTCAATTCACACTAGACAGGTCACTTAATAAATCACTTATATATGATCTATCACTAGACGAGCTGGCAAGATTGCTTGCCCAACACACTCACTAGCGAGGGGTATTTATACATCATGAGGCTAACTAGATTACATATGACAAAACAGTAAAATATCGGATTATCGGGCGGTCGGACTTCTGCTAGCTACCCTATAACCTGGGTTGAGGGTTAGTTAGCCCAATCAGAAGTCTATCTAGTTATCCCGGATGGGTGTCCATGTGGACGGTGCTCTCGCGAGCTATGGTACCTAGCTACATCTGTCGGTAGCTAGGGTTGGTAGCATATGACATCAGGCCGCTATGCGTACCTAGGTAATATCTTTATTCCAACGTGTGGCTAGCAGCTATTGAGCGAATGATAGCTAGCGGGCGCCTTGCTATTGGCACTTGGGACGGCTTGGCAGGGCCTCGTGAGCCCGATTGCTTGTGAGGTATTGGCTCGCTAGCCGGCCCTTCCGACGCGTGTCTCAGTTCGATTCTGGGGGGCTAACTAGCGCGGCTGTGCGCTGACTAATCGCTAAGCCTGAGCCATAGCTAGACTACTATATTCGCAAACCGGTCTTTGAGGAGTTGTGTTATTCTAAATAGACTGACGTCGCTAACTGCTTTGGGTGAATAGGGTTGCGTCACTAGACCTCAGGGCCCATTCGCCTTAGTGATCCGTTGATCTACTGATCCGGGGCACTATAGATAGTCATAGTGAGACACTTGAATGTACTAGCGAGGCTCCGCTCGCTAGATGGACTTGTAGCTAAGGGTATGTTCATCCGAAGCTAATAGTATTATTCCTCGATACCGTACACTTTTCCGGTAAAGGGTACTAATGACCGGTCTCTCTAGCGAGGTTCATAGCTAGGTACTATATCACTCCTCGCGAGGGTTCCTTGATGTTACTAACGTTCTAACTAGTGATATTCCTAGTTCCTGCAATGGATTCATGATCGAAATCGTTTCGGCTGTAACAGCACTTGTAACAAAGCACTCATCAATATCCTTAATAAAACTCAGCGCTCTGCAGCTGTTTGGATCACAGGTGCCTTCCGCACCACCCCTCGAGGTGCCGCAGAATCAATTGCCAGTCTCATCCCTCTCCACCTCCACCTGCAGAAACTTACCAAACGCTGCGGCATGCGCTTCCGCACTCTCCCTGACAACCACCCTCTCAAACTTCTCACCCAGGACGAAGACCTGGACCACCTAAAAATCAAATCCCCCACCGTTGACTTCTTGCGCAACAGTGTATCGGTCATGGATAACTTCAAGTGCCTACATCCAAGCGCTCAACCCGGTATGTGAGTAGTCAATCATTTCTCTTCTTCTCAAATTTCTTTCAAACTATGCCCGCATGCTTCAGATGATGATCCGCAAGCTGTCCGCCGATACCTCGAAGAGGCTAGCGAGGCTTGCGATCACGCACTTTCTCTGTCTTCTTCTCTCCTTGTCTCAACGGATGGCTCTTGTCCAACTAATTCTTCTAATAAAATGTACAGTCAGGGCTACAGCCCTTTTTCACTTTCTTCTACTTCTGCATTTCTTCTCTTCAATTCCTCAATCTCTTCTCCTATTAAATCTCATGTTGTGCCTTGCAGACATGTACTTTCTTCTGACTCTGAATTGTATGCTCTCAGACTCGGTCTCCTTTCCTCTCTCTCTTTTTCTTCTGATGTTGCGCAATCTGACAATCGTAGCATTACCCATATCTCTGTGTTTACTGACTCTATTTCATGTGCTAAACGCTTGTTTGACTACAGCACCCACAGTGCACATCAAGACGCCCTCACGCTCGCTGAACCCCTTCGCTCCTGGCTCTCTATCTCTCCCTCCCATAAAATCACTTTCTGGGATATTCCTTCATCGCTCAAATGGTTGATCCACCATCAAGCCCACAAACTCGCCAAGTCATTGTGAGTACCTTGCGTCCCTCATCACTCCTGATGCTCACTCGGCTTCATACGCAAATTGTGGACCAACCATTATCTCTGGCTGTGGCAACATCGTCACACCTCCAACGATACATCTTACCAAGGAAATCATTTCCTCGACCTTATGGGATCATCCAACACACCCGTCCTACCCACCTATGCCAACAGTGGCTCATGGCTAACACAAGACATGACGCCCACTTTAGCAGCATGCCTCACATGCTGCATCTCCAACCATGCGCCTATCGGGACATACTGAGCACACTTTTTCCCAGATGCCCCCATGTCATGTCCATGCGGTCACATGCTGGAAACACGTGAACACATCATTCAAGACTGTCCGCGATTTAAGCGGCTATTTTCAAACGGGCGCTACGACAACTTAGCGTGGTTGATTAACTTCCTGGACGACAATCCCTTAGCATTCGCTTTTCCCCCAGACGATGGGGACCTTCAATGGAGAGATCTTATCCACAATCAAGCCCTACGGAGACGGGACTGTTGAGTTGATATCTCCACTCGTCACATATGAGCTATATCTGTGTAGTCTATATCTGCACTAGATAAGGTTCTACCAGATGAATCTAGAGATAGATCATCTGAGACCCACATTTGATCCATGGTGGAGTACTCATGTATCTGCTCCATTCTCCATGGACCCACCTGTCCAGAGCAATCCACTGGACAATCCTATGCTATATGTAGAACCTTTCCACTCTATGATCCTGTAGATACTTCTATGAATAAGTCTTTTAGAATATGTATATAAACCCTATGTATTCATCTCTATTCTATAGTTCAATACACATCTTCTACCACTCTATTGCTATTCACTCTACTCTCTAAACCCTACTCTCCTATACAATCCAGTGAGTGTTAGATCACCTCACCACTGTGCATAGCACCATTATGGGTGCTTTCCCATAGTTCTATTCTATAGAACCCTGTTGCTACTAGGACATATTCACAACAGGGACCGGCCGCAAAACTTTGTTGAAGATGTGCACTAAAGCATTGGACATCAAACATACAGTTAGTTTTTCAAAACTTTCCCTTTTTCTTCTTGTGGTGGTAGTTATAGGGGAATAGCAAAACCTTTTTCTGCCCCCTCCACACTCCTGGATATCACTTTTCTTCTTTGTTGTTTCTGTTTGTCAACTTCCGCTTTGTTATTGTGGTTGGTGCCACTTCTCACTTTCACGTTCGGACTACTAGTTTAGTTTCTCTCTCTCTTCCTCGACTCGACTCGCTCCGCTCATCTCGTCTCGGACAAAGTAGTCTGTCATTCCCTTTTGCTTCTGTTCTGAATATTTTGGTGTTTTGGTCTTGGGACTGCTATCGCATGCCCGTTTGTACTTAGTTAGATACTAGTGCAATAAAATTGGATTTAAAAAAAAAAAAAAAAAAAAAAG
>QFDT01002347.1:0-11805 GCA_003315915.1 Macrolepiota dolichaula | reverse complement strand
CTGAGCCCTCGGAGTGAATAATCCTCGTCATCTGACACTGTGCGTTTTCTCTTTAGCTTTATCAGCAATTTTTGTCCTTCTTTGACATCGGAACATTTGCCAGAACTCTTTGGGGGAAATGGGTCTGTCTCCGAGTCAGACCCCAACCCCTGGCCCTTGAACTTGTATTTCGTCCTCTGGGACACAGACTTGGGAATGCAGGGCCTCGGAGGTTCTCTATTGGAGCCGTTGGTGGGGAGGGCGTGCTGCTGTTATTTGCAGACCCCGTGCGCGCGTGCTCCGGAGTTCGATTTACACTTTCTGCCACCCTTCCCCTCCCTGTCATGTTCCCCCTTTCCCCGCGCTGTTGTTTATTCTACGACCCAACCAGCATTCCTTCATCTGCATTCATATCCCCATGTTTTCCTCTGAGATCATTGCCGCCAGGGTATGGCTGTTGTGTCCGGGCCCCAGAAAAAAATCACTGCTACCAAGAAAAAAAACATTTCTGAACGGCGCCCAAACGTGACTGCATCAAGTCCTCAGCCCAAAGGCAAAACTCGTGCCGCCAACCCTGAACTCGAAGCTTCAGTCCAGGATGCAAAAAGTGAGTTCCTGTCTTGTGCATTACGTCATTGTTCTTATTCTTGTTTTGTGTTATTTATCCTCTTGTCTCACCCGCGAACAGCTGACGACAGCTGACGACAGCTGACGACTGCCTATGGCAAAAAGTCCGATTTACCCTTGTAAGTTGTGTGCATGATGGCGCTTATATAACAAACGCAGATCGTCTTACGCCCCTATCTGTTAGTAGACGATGAAGTTCAGGTCAATGATCTTATACGCGAGTGCTGGTGCCCACAATTCTCGTGCGCGGCTTACTTTCTTGAACAACCGAGAGAGACGACGCCTCCTGTGGCATTTACCCCGCAGGAGGATACTCCTGATGGAAAGATCTTACGTACTTAAAGTTTCTCGTCCGTCCTTTATCGCGCAATCCGATATTTGGCTCACAAAACATAACATCCGTTTAGTAAGGTCACCACAGCCGCTCTTGATAAGTCTACAAGGATGAGGTGCACAAGAACAACGTCTGAGAAGGTAGTGTCACGGTCACGGCAGTCACCCGTGCTCAATCCCCCACCACGCTGGGCTGCCGCGACCACCCCCTGTCCACTCGTCCTTTCGACCCACCCACCACTCCCATCGAACCAGCGACAGCACCTGCACAGGCCCCGTGGCTCTGCAAAGAAGAGCCCCAGAGAGAGCCACGGCGACGGGTCCCACCCGCTTACCTCCAGCTCCCTCTCGTTCAGACCCAACCTATTCAGGCAGGGAATCCCGAAAGGGTTTTCACCCAACTTGATACGTGCCACCCTATCTCGCCATCGACTCGGTGGATTCTGTCAAAATTCAGCAGGTTGACAGCGGCCTTAGTGCGTCATAATACATCTTTCATTTCGGTTGACCCACGACATACTAGAGCGAACTTCGAAGACTTCGAAGATCGCGGAACATAGTCAAGATTCATCTTCTCCTCAACATCAATCCCGTCCACTTAAGCACCCTTCTGTGTTGGAGAAATGACGGTCGCCGAGTATCATATTGGATTGATAGACGGTTGGTGTTGAAATCTGACCTGAAAAACCCTGATGGGTTCGTAACTCTGAGACGTCATATGCGAACTCAAAACAGTCGTGTGGTAGATTCGGCGCGGCGGGTACAGAGCTAAATCGGCGCCAGACCCTTTTCAAAAGTGATCGGCGTTCTGTCCCTACAATAATCAACGAAGTCGGTCATTCTCTTGGACGGTGACATGCTTGGCCTTCCCAACAACGCAGGCATGATGCTCGGTCGGCACCCTCAGTTATCACCAACTCTTAGCCCAGCAACTGACAATATGCTACAGTATCAGAACACACAAAAGGACAAAGAGGTCGAACATCAAACAAGTTGCGAAGGAAGTCACGATAAGGGCGGGATGGCGAGGGCGCCATATCAAAAAGTACGGGGGGGAGAAGAGTGAGAAGACGTCGAGGAGTGAAGAATCTACGAGGGAAGATCAAGCAGAAGAGATCAGCTGTCCAAAATCAACAGAGACATCGAAGGGACTTACAGACAGAGACAGAGTCGCAAGAATAAGTACCTCAGTCAAGCAACAAAGTTCCTCGATGGCCGAGCCGGTGTCGAGCGATGAGGAGACTGACGAAAGGTAAGGAAGCAGAAAAAATCAGCAAGTTCCAAGGACCAATGGAGACGCCAAAGGGACCACGGCAAGAAAGGAGAAGAGGTTCATGATGAAAGCATGGAGGTTCTTCCACAACGCCAGTAGACGACGGAGAAGGCGCAAGAGGAGGAGGCGCAAGGTGGTGCGTGGATTGTCGAGGCGAGGACGCGCGACGAAGATTATTGATCGTGTCGCATGGTCACACCGGGCGCAAAAGTGCGACAGCGTGGCGAGTCAGTCGCTGGCGATAGCGTGACGGATCGCGGTATCGACGACAAAACGGTCACACCTTCAAAGGGGTTGTCAAAAACCCAGATAATGCAAACATGTACTGTTCTGCTCTTGCCGCCTTTGACCAGATTAATCTTACTGGTTTCAAGAGTTTAGGAAATGTATTGAAATATCTTTCACTGCATTGTTTCTATATTCAGATCCCAGATCCAACCTTTTTAGAGACATTGAATGGAACAGAGTCCTATGCATTGTATTGAGGTGCCCTCTCGTCATCCCCAGAAGGTTGCCATGGCATCCTAGGATGCTATTAGGACAAGGTTAGCCAGCGGATGGTGGACTGGCTCGTTGTGACTTACAACTGTTGAGTTTGAGGGTGAGCCAGTGTTTTGTCCTTGTTAGGATGAAGAGCGGCCGCCTGGCTGCTCGGGGTGCGAGCGACGTTGCGTCCGTCAACGTCTTAGGTTCATCCTCGATCTCGAGAGAGAAAAGAAAAAAGAGAAAGAAACGACGGCTGGGGATACAAATACAACGCACACGGGCGTCCTGACGGTCGATACGAGACTATGAGGCGAACTGTGGGTCATCCCATTCGTCAGGAGCCAAGGTACAAAAGTACTGTAGGGCTACTTTACATACCTTGTGTGAGATGAAATGATAAACAACACAAAACCGTAGGAGATGCCGGGTCCCAGGCGTAGCCGGACCGGTATCCCCTCCAAGGACCATCTGTTCACATTTCACACAGGCGCCGTTCGTATCAGCGGGGCAAAGTAAGATATGGAAACTATGATATGAACGAATGGAAAAGGGTTGATTCAAGCCTTGGAGAGTGGTAATGGAAAAAGAGAGGGGAAAGCTGGAAAATAGTGGCAAGGCTGGAGGTGCACCAAGAGGTCATACGACCTGGTTTTTGGGATCAACGTGGCGGTTGAGCGCCTAGTCTACTCGGCTGAAAAAAATAGGAAAATAAGAAGAACAAATGGAGGAGGATATTCTCGCGTGACTTATCTCGTGAGGGGCAGATGAGTGGATCTCGAAGGATGGCTGGGGTGTAAATGCGGTCGGACGTCGGATATAAAGGCGGAGGTGGGAGGTGGCCGTCCGAAGCCAGCGAGCGGCCGACCCCTACACCCGAACCGCCCCATCTACCAGGGGAGGCCACTGCCGCGTAGAAGCACAACCCCTTCGCTTTTGTTTTCGACAAACCTCTGCACACCCCATTGTTGTTCACCCAACCACAATTCGTTTGTACCCCACGACCCATGCCAGCAAGCCCTAAGCAGGTCATCAAATAGCCAACCGTGATGGTCCCGCCCACCCATTGCAGCCAAGCCTTTGAATCTGAGCCGCAGGTAAGGTTTCCAAGGTAACGAAGAATGCAGGCATATTCGAGTATGGCGCGTTTTCTATGTCGTGTTTATCGTATAATTATTATTCGCGCATCGCGTCGCGTTTCGCGTTTTCGCGGAATGTCATAAAATTTATAAATATCCTAGGGGAATGTAAAATACATATAAAATAGAATATTTAAGTAGCACCCAAGTGCGTACAGATTGATATTAAGGGGGAAATCAAGCAGCAACTCTGGGAGACACATTGCCAGAGGGTGGGAAAATATCATAATATGCTCTTACGACATACCAAGAATATATGATAAAATAGATCTTGGGGCCCAAAATTGTTACTTGTTAGAGGCTTATCCTCCCTCATACATATACATAGATGTGCTCTACTATTGCGGACATCAGAAGGTGTTAATCCATGTATTTCAGAGTCCACAAAATCTTGAGAAGTCGAAATATCCAAAATAGAAGAAACTGAATACTCCTCTTGGTGTCACACCTGTATATCCTATTGACTCAATCACTTTGACTATTTTTGTGCTCCTTGTGGAGCAATGGGAGGCAGTGGGGTTTGGTGCGAGTGGTGGCAGCTGGCAGCCGTCGCGTCGCGTCTCGATGGTGACAGGGGGATAAGTGACTACTGTGACTGTGACGTTTCCTCCGAAAACAAATATCATAAACATGACTTACACACCAAATTTCATGGTCGTCTGTGTTCCTCTTGTGCTTATATTCATCTATATATACTTGGCTGCCAGTATAGACACATCTTTCAAAGAAAAAACTGTGAACCTAGTGTTCTTTATTGCCTTTTGTGGTGTTCCGCGAAACCGCGAAACCGCGAAACCGCGACGCGATGCGCGAATAATATTTATACAAAAAACACGCCATAGGCTGCTGTCACTCACACCAAACCCCACTGCCTCCCATTGCTTCACAAGGAGCACAAAAATATTCAGTGTAATTGAGTAGATAGGATGTGCAGGTGTGACGCCCAGAGGAGTGTACGATTTCTTCTGTTTTAAATATTTAGACTTCTCAAGATTCTGTGGACTCTGAAATACATGGAATAACACCTTCTGATATCTGCAATAGTATAGAGTACATCTGATACATATGTATGAGGGAGGATAAGCCTCCACCAAGTTGCAATTTTTGGTTCCAAGATCTATTTTATCATATATTCTTGGTGTGTCGTAAGAGCATTATGATGTTTTCCCACCCCCTGGCAATGTGTCTCACCCAGTTGCTGCTTGATTTCCCCCTTGATATCAATCTGTACGCACTTGGGTGCTAGTTATATATTCTAATTCATATGTATTTTACATTCCCCTATGGTATTTTATCACTTTTATGACATTCCGCAAAAACGCGAAATACGATGCGATGCGCGAATAATAATTATACGATAAACACGACATAGTTCTACGTGTTGTGGGGCCGGCGGGCTATGGCATGTTTTTTGTATAAATATTATTCGCGCATCGCATTGCGTTTCACGTCGCGGTTCGATAAGGCCCCAAAAACTAAGCAGGTATCTGATATATTTGGACCTACATACTAAGTATATATGCACCGTAGAACAGAGATCAATCAATCCAGTTGTCAAATTGCTCAGAAAGCTGACAGGCACTGTCGGCCAAAAGGACATCCTCCTGATCAAAAATGTGCTCCCATTCTGCCCTCTTGTCTAGTGTTGCCTCCCAACATCTGGGTGTCATTCCTGGGAAGCGGAACAATGGGACCTTTTCTTTCATCTTACTACACGTGCAGGAGAACTGGGGGTCAAGAAGTGGACGTCCGACTTCAATCCACCATCCATTTTCAAAGCTCCTTTGACACTTCTCCCGCTGGAGCCTGGTACACAGTGCGTGATTGTGAGGGACCCGAGGTTGAAGGAAAGCAACCTGACGACGGTAGTAGAGAATACCAAGTTGGCACTTGTGCACAGCTGCAGCAATCCTCCATTGGATCAACTCGCTATCAAGAGCAGTCAAAGATATGAATGATCTCTTCACCAATGCACGGAATGCGGCTTCAAACCACTTTCGGACCCCAAACTGGAGGGCAGTGGGGATAGCTGGTGCAATGGCTTCGTCATCATCATAAGAATAAGTCAAGCAAATAACAATGCGGCTGATAGCCTCCTTCTTGGCAGCATCACACTCGAGGAAGTGTGCAACTTTCATAACGCTGATCCAATAGCATGTGTCTATCGTTGGTTTGGTACCTCCAGGCCTGTAAAGTATACTCTGAGTTAACACAGGTCAAGTGAGGGGATATACTTACATTGTGGGATATATCCATGTTAAGAAGCAATCAAAATCATGAGAAGAGAAGGGGCCAGATTTGGTTGACTGAGAGAGAACAATTGGGTACTCGTCACTTGACCCCTCTTGCCCATACATGCCGGATACACCCTGACAATCATGGAATAGATTGTGGAAGAATTCACATTGACGTGTCATGATGTCCAAATAGAGCTTATACAGGACGTCGTCGACCTAGTAGTGGAACTGTTAATAAAAGGCTCTGCTTGATGAGACATAGAAGATTAGACCTTGAGCACATATTGGCCATGTTGAAAATAGTATAGGCTATGGTGCTGCGCCATTGTAGAACAGTGGAGGCTTGAACCAATGGATGGAAGTTGCATGAATGCGGCTCTCCACATGTATATTTAGACCACGTTTCTTGTTACATATGAATAGATTAGATTTGAGATAAGCTGATATCACAAATGCACTTGCCCCCATTCCCCAACCTTCCTCCACCCCGGCCAGGGGGCTTGTGGTCCATCAATGCTACTACAGCCTATGATATTGTTTCCAAGACCTACCAACATGGATCACAGTTACTTCAGCTCAACACAGCAGACCCACTTCAACTACAACAAAGCACATCAATTTTACTGAATGATACGGTCCCCTTGCTTCAAGCTCTAGCTGACGACACCTGTTATGGTCTCGACGACGAACCCCCTGCATTGGTTATACAAGTGGCGCCTCGAACTTCTCGACATTCCGGACTATGAAGAAGTACCGGGCCGATCTACCTCTCCACATGGAACCCCTCTGCCCCCTCGGTACGAGTCCCAGTACCTCAACCACCACCTCTGCCAAGTATGGGATAACTCCCCCTTTATCCATATCTATCGGCATGGACTCTACGAGACCACAATTGCTCGGCCCGCACTCACTGGAGCCGACAACTACGGATGGAGGCAGATCGTTGGAGATACGTCCTTCACCCACCCGTACCTGATGGGCCGACCCTACGACCTTCGCCGGACCGACTCCCCTGTCAATCTCTCTATCAGCCACTTCTCCACAACGTCATCGCCTTCGGATCAAGAGAACTCTGATAGTATGGATTCCATAGATCCGTCATCTTCCATTTCACAGCGAGCTTCCATTCCCAGAACGCCATCCCGTTCCAACGTCCCTTCCGATCCCGTCAGTAGTGTTTCATCTTAGTGAGCAATGGACGAAATAGTAAAAGCAGAAGTATCTTGAAATGTATAAATAATGGACTATTCTGTAGTTGAAGCTTCAGCTTCAACCTTTCGTTTGTCTCCCTCTCTACTCTTGTCCTCTCTCTCTCCCTCTCGAATATAACTTGTTGTTGTATTCTCTCGAGTGAACTTAGCGTTCTTCTGTCTGTCAACAGCAGAAGATATCAGCCTCTGTTCAGTACTCCAGGACAACTAGTGTTGTCAGCCAAAGGTGATTGTTGAAGTGATCCTTCAGTGTTGACTAGCCTAGCGGCCATCCTCGTGGTGCCCTCTAGGTGAACCATAACAACACCCAACAGCCCCTTCCAATAGATTGGTTGACTGAGTGTGCTCAACTTGTTGGGAGGCTAGTGTCTGAGTTGTTGATTTCTGCTCAAAAATCACTGTCATCGTACGTTATCTGCCCCAGGAGTTATTTAATAATAAATATTATGATTAGGGAGGATGGTAATGTCATTAAACTTGATCCAGTCATCACACTGCACAGTGGAAAACCAGGACGCCCTCGGAAACTTGTCAATCCTTATCTACTATCAGAAGCAATGAAATCTGGACGGAATATATCAATTAGTGCATTAGCAAGAGCAGTTGGTATACACCGACACACGCTTCGCTCATGTATGGCCACATATGGAGTTTCACGCGAGTTTAGTGCTCTGGATGATAGACAACTGGATCGAATTATCCAAATTGTAAAAGGAGTTAAGCCGCAGGCTGGAATCCGGTATATTGTTGGATATCTTCAAGCACAAGGAGTGCGGATCCAAACCCTACGAGTTATCAGGTCACTGCATTGCATAGACCCAATTGGGAATGTATTGAGAAAGCAGAGGGCTATTAAACGGCGCCAGTATCAGGTAAAGCGTCCTAATAGTGTATGGCACCTGGATGGCCATCACAAGTTGATTGCATGGGGAATAGTTATACATGGAATGATCGATGGCTATAGCCGATTAGTGAGTATGTTTTTTCTCTTTAAATATGTTGCAGAGACAGAAATACTATATAAATATTAGGTAACCGGCCTCAAAGCAAGTACAGATAATCGAGCATCTACAGTCCTTAACCTATTTTTGCGAGCAATTGATGAATACGATTGTCCGTCATGGGTGCGAGGTGACCGAGGAGGTGAAAATATTCTGGTATCTGTTTATATGGTGATGAGGCGAGGGCCTCACCGAGGATCATTTCTATGGGGGTCGTGAGTTTTCTTTAATATAATTAATTTACAATCTAATATACAAAGATATAGGTCAACTAAGAATACATGGATTGAACGATTATGGGGGGAAGTTGGAAGGCATTTTTGTTGGCAGTGGAAGGCATTTTTTCAATGCCTTGAACGGCTTCATTACTTGGATCGTCAAAATCCCCATCATCTATGGCTACTCCACTCGCTATTCCTTGATGAGATTAACAAGGACTGTGCCGACTTTCAACGTACATGGAATCATCATCCACTTGGAGTATCTGGAAAAAGTCCAAATGTATGTTTTCGGTGGCATCATACTCCATTTTCGGTATCCGTAATCCATTTTTAATAGGATCTACAATTTATTGGCCAAATATACACTGGAATACTTACTGAAGACTTCGATAACGTCCAACCCCACATTCTTCAAAAATACCTAGGAACTCACGGTGATCCCACAATACGGCATCATGGACAAACCGGGGCTGGTTGTAGTGTGGACGAAGAAGAATGGGACACCCTGGTTACTCAAATTTCCAAGACTCAAAATGAAAATGTTTGTCACGCAGGTATTACTCCACCAAAATCCCACCATCCATTTCAGGAGGATGTTATCGAGCAATCCTTCTGGAGTGTTCTCAAAAGCGTACAAGAGCAATCAATATTACCAAATAACTATCAGATACAAGAGAACGAATGGACCCAGGATGGATATCCTTTATATGAAAACATCTCTGTCGGAAAAGGTAGTCGGAACGAGCTTCAAGTGCAGTTACCACATATAATCTGGAAGCCACGAGCAGAGAGGTGGTGTCAAGCACTGAGTGTTATGTTATCAATTCAGATGAGGCTAGATATGTGAATTCATTGTAATAAATGTAGAAATACCCCATGTAAATATTCTATTAAGAATGAGCACAGTAGAGCGTAGGAAAAGGTGGAGGGATACTGATGCATCAAAGGTGTGGACTAGTCAGTCTTGTGATCAACCACTTAACCAAACCTGCCAACTCATCAGCATAGCACAAACGTTATTATTGGTTGACTCACACCCTCGCTCATCTCCTTCTACCATCTATCACAGACTATGCCTCCAAAGAAAGCCTGTACAAATCCACGCCCTCCAAAACTACCGCTGGTACCGCCAATGACCAGTGGCTCAAGTGCCGGATCAAGTTCACTTGACATTGATCGCTTAGTCCAGTCTGAGATGGCATTGAGGTTGGGCAAGAGTGGCCTGAGCCTAGTGAGGAACATGGCAGAGGCGAGGAGGGAAACAATTGAAGGCTACCGTCCACAGGCAACCGGAACTAACTCTGTAAGTTAGCAAATACACTTAATTGAACATGTCACATACTCACCATTCTAGAATCCTATCCAGGCAGCTAGTGAAGGGCGTAGGATTGGAGTGAGCGCAGTTCTTTGTATTCCTGAGGGTGTTTCTGAGGTACAGCCGTAAATTGCAACTCATCCTTTATGTGTATTACTGACAAGCAATATAGAGCACCTTGAATCGGCAGAAAACACCAAACATCAGTTATATTACCACACTCGAGAAATATGGACTCGCCGTAACCGATCAGACCCAAACTCTTGAGTTCAGCAAATCATGGAATGCCAAGCAATGCTCTGCCTGGTTGCGAACATGTCTCCCTCGTGTATTTGAGCATATGGAGGCATGGGACTTGAGGTGGTTTCTTCTTCGACGGGAGGGGCGGTCACTCGAAATTGCTCCTGTTGCAAAGCTTACTGGCGAAGACTTCTTCAACAATAAAGGCCGTCACAGAGCAGGACCTCAAGAGTCTAAAATAATCATCAGTATGCATTCATAAGTCGGATCATATAATGCAACTCACCGTGAACTCTATAGCTCTTTCAAGCCCGATTCCCCGAGACATATATGAGGGGTGGGGCAACAAGAGGTTGCTGCGGCCAATGTCTCCAGTTTCCCGACCCCAGGTACCAGTTGGATTGTCAATTACAGGTCACGACAACGATGTAGAGGAGACCCAGGATAGTAGTGACTCAGAGACTGATGAAAGTGTTAGTGACAACGCACCTGAGTGGGAGGGAATTACACAGACAAACGCCCAAACCAACAACAATGATGACTCAGATAACAGATTGCATCATGCTTCTTTGGCCAATCGAAATCGCCAGCTTCCCTCTCGCCCCCGTATCCCTTCTCAATATGTTCGCAAGAAGGATCACATGCCCCAGACTTCAAAGGACAAATCACACAATTTCCGTGCACGTACGCGTGGCTGCCTCAAGGCTAAAAAAGCAAGCAAAGGTAAGCACTCCCTAATACTCACAATGCTCGCATACCAACAAGACATCCCAGAAAGTATTATGAAGGGCAAACGAAGGGTATCTGCCACCTCCAAGCACAGAACTTCTCAACAATGTACGTCTACAAATACATGTTCAGCAATAGCAACTTAAACACGACAATAGTAGTCCAAACCAGCACAGTTATAAATACGACCACATCCGGGCTGGCCGTGGCGGCACCACTGCCACACGTAACACGTACACCCTGTAAGATGATCATCTCTCTTCGAAGCCAAAGTATGAATAACCAATTGATTTGCAGTATTTCTGGCGTCATCACCACCAAACAATGGTGACGATGTCCCAATGCTTGATTATTCACCCCCAACCACTACGCCGACATTGATAGCTAATGCACAACCATCATCCTCTACAGCGGTTGGGACAACCGTTCCCACTTTTGATCAGCCATCGTCCACTTTCCCCACAGCAGTCGGAACGACCATTCCTGCTTTCGGTCAGCCAAACATTCCCTCCAGCCCTATTTCGGAGACCAACTTTGGTCGCTGGGACTCACCCAGCCCCTCGAAGGACGAGATTCGGAAGGGCAAAAACTATTATACAAATATCTACGCTTCATCATTCAAGGCCCTTTGTTTTGACCTTTAATTCTAGCATACTCTCGTCTCTAATCTCTCCTCTATATAATACATTTATCTAATTGTCACACATTCTGGTACCACCGCAAAACTTGTGCCCAGCGTGTCACCATCTGTTGGCTAATTCGCAGAAGAAACCACTTGGGGGGCAGGTGATCAAGTGCATGCTGGGCAGCTGCCGTCGTAAGCACAGGCCCAGCCTTACGGGACACCAGCTGACAGAATCTTCAAGCCTTATGAGCCGCGAAACCGCGAAACCGCGACGCGAAACGCGACGCGATGCGCGAATAATATTTATACAAAAAACACGCCATAGCGGGCCGTGAAGCCATTCGCGGAAGTGATCCATCAGTGATCTTGCACACTGCCCCTCTAGACGGTTA
>QFDT01002346.1:0-34522 GCA_003315915.1 Macrolepiota dolichaula | reverse complement strand
GAGTGATGATGAGGAGAGCGTCAAGACCCCTACTGGGTTACAGACGCCTACCCCTCCCACCATTGTTAATGAACAGGATCCGGCCGATAGCGCACAGATGCAGCGTTCAGGTACGCCTTTCTCCCACTGGTTCAATGGCGTTTGTCATTGTCATTCAACTTGTTTTGACTTGTAGGTGTTAAACCACTGAGGTCGCCGCCGTTGCCGATTCCGTTGTTGTCGTTTTCGAGTGAGAGCGCGTCGTCTAGCGCGTCGTCGACACCCCCTACTGGAGGGTCGTCACCACAACTGGACGTGGCTACACCGCACGCGATTGATATGCGTCATCGGCCTGTCGTGTTGAGCCCGTTGGAGATGGGGACAAGTCCACCGTTTTCGATGCTGGCGGATTTGGGACCGAGTTTGGCAAAGAGGAGAGAGGGGCAGCAACAGCAGCAGCATTTTGGCGCGTTTGTCCATGAACATTCGCCGCTGGCTGTTCCGACAACAAACGCCAACGCGACTACTTCGGTCGTGGCGAGTGCGGAGGAAAAGAAAGTGGACAAGCCGTATTGGCCTTGGGACGATGATGGCAAGGAGAGAAGCGAAGAGGAGGTCAGGAAGGTCCTTGCTGGAATCAGGGAGAAGAGTACGAGTTCGCCCGTGAGGCGAGTTTCGCCCACGACGAGTGGGAGGACAAGTCCTTTGAAGCAGACATCAGAGGAGAGGAGTGGCAGCAGGAGTCCGGTGAAGGATGGACGTTCAGGTCCAGTAAAGGAGAAAGAGTTTGCACAGTTGGCGGCCATGGCATCGGTCGTGAGCCCGCAACCGAGGAAGAGGATTACAGATTGGTCGAGAGTGGGGAGTGGATGGAACAAGGCGTCAATCGGGACCAATGCTACGAGTGCTGGATACATGTCGCCGCCGCCACCACCGTTTACTTCACCTGTTGACAACGCTGCTTCTCCACCTGGTGCTGCTGCTGCTGCTGCCGCTGCTGGTGTGGGCACAAATCATCAGGATTCGGTGTATCAGGCGTTTGTGCGGCAATGGTGTTTTGCACAGGGGCCGGGACCTAGTCCTGGACAAGCGCGGTTTGTGCCACAGGGACATGGACGCGCTCAAGGAGGAGAGCCTCAGGCGCAGGACGCGCGGGGGCGTGGATATGGACATGGTAGGGGTGAAAGGGAAGGTGAGGGCGGAGGACAGTTGGTTGTTTAATTTGCGATTAGGTCGCGTTCGAGATGCCTGTCTTGATGGAATGACAGGAGGGAAGCGGGAAGCGAGTTGCGCCCCGCTTGCGCTTATCTGATTTTTTTTTTCTTTTTTCTTTTTCTTTTGGACTTATACCCTCTCATACAACCGCACATTTACTATCCCGCACACAACATGCACAACAACGCACACATGCACAGCAACATCAATACACGCCGACTCGACTACGACTACGATGCAATTCCTTACAGCAATGCAATACTCGCTCGATACACATGATTACAGCCATCTCTGGGTTATGTGTTTGTACATAGTTTCCTTTTTTTTTTTCTTCTCTTGTTATCTGTCTCGTGTTTCTTTTTATCATCTTTTCATTATTCCTCTTTATCTTTCTCCTCTTATCGCTGTCGTATATGCAATCTTATCTCTGCCCCCCATACATTTTTTTTCTCTCGGTATCTCGTCTCTCGATTAGTTAGTCGCAACGCATCTCACACTACATACAAGGGTCTTTTTTTTCTCTTTGGTTCGCATGTCCTCGCTCCCGTGTTTGTGTTGGGTTCTCTCTCAAAAATTGTCCCTCCCCCCCGTATGGGAAGTTTTGTCTCGCTCGTATTAGATTACTTAGGTAGTTGGGTTTTTTTTCGTTTTTTTTTGTGTGTGTAGATATTGGAATGAAAGTATTTCAGTTTTCTTTTTGATTACGGTGTGTGTGAGAGAAACTGCGGCCCTGGGTTTTATGCGGAGGGGTACCGTAAGTGAGATTGTATGGGGACGGTGTTATGGCTTATCAGCGCGTCTATGGTATATCCATCTATGCATGCGCGTTTCATTGGATTATATATATATACGGCAGGCTCCGGCAATTCGTGTGCCCGTGTGACTTTTCTCTCTTTGTGTGAGTGTGTGGTGTGTGATAAATATAGGGAGGGGGTGTCCAAGTTGGTGAGTGGTTGATACGGTTGTGATATATGGGTTAAAAATGGGCTTTCTTTGTCCGATACGGAGGTAGTAGGTCATTCGCACTGTGATTATATATATATATATATATGAAAGTGATCGAGTGTAGAAGAGATTAGAGGTGGCAGTGGTAGAATCGGTAGGTTGGCGGGAGTTTGGAAGATTTTGAGAAATGATCGTTTTCCGTGATGCTACGCTCAAAGTTTTTTTTTGGGGGGGTATGTACATATACATTGTTTATTTTGTGCTCGAGTTTGTGTGTGTATAGGTTCAGGGGGAGAGTTTCGAAGCTGAAGCTGTGCTCTTTGTTCTTTATTCCTTCCTGTTACGAGGGGGTCTCACACAAAACGTGCGGACTTTTCGGGTTGCGAGTGGCGTGTGCGTGTATAAACGCCCTCACTAACTAGACTTGGGACAATCAATATATGTGGAGTCTCGAAGAAGGGAAGGGTTGGACCCTAAGAGAGGGTTGTGTGGGGAAGGGTGTTAAAGATATATAGAAGAAGAAGAGTAACGGGTGTTCACATGTATACAGCCTCCCCCCCCGGTGATAAAGGACATGCGAAATGGATATCTTGGTGAACCTGACAAAAAGAAGGAGAAGGGTGTATATATCCAGGGTTTGTTCGATTTAGAACTTTTATGGAGTTCTTCAGGTTGTTGTACCAAAAATCCAAAACACTTGTCTCGTTGTTGGGGATTTGTAATGTAAACGAGGGAGGGGGGCATGGATGGATTTGGAAAGATGAGCCATACTCCTGGTGTCGTAAGGTGGGATTTTGGAGAAGTTGGTGATGGAAATCTCTCTCTTTGGGTGGGAAGGGTGGTACTGGTTCTGGATAGATCTTTTTTGCTCGCCTGAAACCCTTCTTCTGCTCTTGATTGCTCCTCTTTTTTTTTTTTTCACGGTGATTCCGCGTTTATTGTTGATTCGTTTCTCTGTCCTATTGGACTTTGGGGCGCTATCTGCTTGTGGGTTCTTTAGATTGTCTCTCGGAAGCGGTGGGTTGGTATTTTTGATTGAAGAGACCGCGTTATCATATTCTGCAATTGATTTTTTAATCGTCGTCGAGTTGACCAAGAAAGGGATAGTTGCGATCGCCGTGTGTTATGTTTTCCGTTTAGTACCTAGTTCCACAAAGACATCTTTGGCGTTTCCGCTGTCATTCTACTTCTGATGTACATTTCCCTCTCCGCGTATGGCCGCCACGCAAACTCTCTCTTGCATTTACAACGTCGAAGATCATCAATAACCAGCTTCTCTCCAGGGTCGCTATGCGCCACCTGTGAACGCTTGCGAGATATATATCGGCGGATTGGTCCAAGGTACACATGTGTGCCGTTCGAATGTCAATTCATTTCGATTCAATTGTCCAAGCGCAAACGTTTGATCGAGGACAGGGAACGCCGATATCGATGTGAGAAACACTTGGAGTAGAATGAATGAAAATCGTTGACAGGACCGGCTGATCCACAAGAATTGAATTCAAAAAAAAATTGCTCTCAAGTCTATATCTGGGCCTTCCGTTTTCGGAGAAGCAATTCAAGAAGGCGGGGGCGGGGAGCTTGATTCGGAAGGCGATAAGGTGATGATGTTTATAATCAGCCCCCCTCCTTGTTAGTCCTTCGGTCTGATTAGTCACGGGCAAAGGTGTCCGGTGGGTAAAAATTATAGACTGCGGTTGGGTTCTGGTGTATTTGGAACGAAGCTTGACGTTTTTACAGAACCTTCGAGTGTGCCGACGCGGAGACGGTGTTCTCGTCGCTTATGGTGGTGGGTGTTGAGCTTTGCAAGTCCGTATGCATTCATTCATCTGATGTTCGCAATCACGACCACAATTGAGGTAGCGACTCTTGACAGAGCCCCAAATCTCTCATTGGTGTTCTTGCCCCGCTAGAGTACATATGCATCATCTGTCATTATGTGTATTGATTCACAAAAATCACGGATCCATCGCTATAGCCTTGACAGATTTTTTGTTGTTATTTATTCTTCCAGCTACGCGAGTGAAAGAACGATACAAAACGCGGAGGGAATCGGGACCATTGTATCGGCAAATGGCATAGCAATGATCAGAAGTCAGGCATTGTTGCGCTTGGGGGTGCAATGTCATTCTCGCCCTTGACATTGTATGAGAACGTTGAGGGGAGTACATCAACCTGGTAATCGGGCACGCCATTGCGATTCGAAAATACTACAGCTTCTGTGTATCTTATATCTCGGAGGGCGGCCCTGGGTTCCAGTAACGAGATATCCAGGAGCGTCTAAGATCTTGGGCATTGTATGAGAACGGGCTCATGACATATCGGAGGTACCCTTGCAAGATTGGTGATCGTGGCGGCCGGGTGGCGGAGGAATATGATGGGTGGCCTGTTGGTGATTCGTTTGGCTGTCTTTGAAAAGGGTCCACGAGTGTCAAACGACCGTGAAGGGTCACTATTTCCCCAATCGTCAAGGGTGTGAGAGTATCGATACGTTCTTCTAAAGGGTGCATCTTTAAATGGGTCATCAGCGTATCTTTAAAGTACCAACGTCATAGAGAACACGTATCAGTATCAACGAGTTGCCCTTATCGGTTTTCAGAGTGTTTCAATTTGTTGTTTAAAAAAGTAATGCTGGACAAGAAGACAGAGGTCTTGTTCTTAGACCACACTAAGATGTTCACGGGGTTCCATGTATCCTGTGGTCAACGTCGGCGTTAGGACGACGAAAATCAAGGGTAATCACCTTCTGGGCGAACTATGTTGACGGCGAACTTCCTGAGTTCGGCACTATGCAGAGTGGTCCATGTGCTGAAACGTAAAGGCCAGCTGACTGAAATCGCTTACGTCTTCGCATGTCCCTCCTGCCCGTTATTTGATCAAAAGCAGACACGGATCACAGGTGTGAATTAGGTTTTAAACTTTTGAGGTTAGTGCCTGGCTGAAGATGAGATTCGGGTCTTGTATCAGGAGGTCAAGTCAAGGTGAGTTGTAGTGTCTCGTCGCACTGTACCTAGAGGATGTAGTTGGAAGGAGAATCGTGTACGACCTGTGTTTTCCTGATTGCTACACTGATGTTTGACCTGACGAGAATATCATATCCACATGACCATATGACTGGATGCATTGTTATTTGTGAGGGAAGTGGTGACTTGTCAAGACCCCGTGCCAGAGACATGTGCGATGGCCGTTATTGCAGGGATCTGGTGTCGTCTCTTGTTCGGCGCCGAAATATATCCAGTCGTTACTATGTCAAGCAAGAACCCTTACTCTCCGGCGGGCGATCGCAAGAATTCCCCAAATTTAGACAGAAATCTGGGGCATCATGCGGGGTATATTCTATTCCAAGGAGATGGCGCGCAGTGAGAGGTATATCCGTTTAAAGGCCCTTACGAAGTGACTGGGCAGTCAGGTAGGTGACCATTATGTTCCATGCCTATAGATACCATTTGTTTGGTCTTTGTTTGACTTTATTGACACACTACCCAAGCATGTGATGTCACAGGGATTCCAGCTGAGAGCTCTCTTGTTGTTGACCCCGACATGCAATCCTGTCGCACACCAGGCTCAGACTCGCACAGCAACTCCATTGCTGAACTCGAAAAACTCGCCCGGGAACGCGCCTCTGCACCTCTGCATACCCTCGATGATTTCGCAAAGTATTGGAATGCGTTTGACAGCATCGCCCGAAAACTCCTTGACTCCAGAGTCATCTCTAAAGTGGAAAGGGACTTGTATTTCTGGACTGGGCTTCCTCTTGCTACCAGGAGATCTATCGGAGAGCAGCTAGCAACTGTGGACCTCTCTTACCACGACCGGACGATTCCGACCTGGAGAGATGTTATTCAAGCCGGACGCTTTATCTATCATGACCCTACAGTATGTGCCGACCAATGTATATATTGCTTCGTCGTGTGGACTGTCACTCCTCAGCTTTCTCCAGCGAAGCAAGACAAAGACATCGAAAAGCTCGTTCGGACCCTTCATAGCCTGAATACGGATGACTCCAACTACGCCGTCGCATATGCCCGCCTCCTCGTGGTAGCTCCGAGTGTGGCTGACAGAATACGGCCTCCTGCTCGATGGTCACCTCCTGTTCGCAACAGTACCCTTTTGGTGCCGCTTCCTTCATCCCATGTTCAGGTTCCTACTACTAGTGAAAGCAAGTCCTGCCGACAGACCCTCCGACGGGTGCAATCATACGTCTCTTATCAGTGGTGTCCAACCTGCGCCGATCAACATGTAGTCCACCGGCCTCATGGCTCTTGACGCGAGCCAACAACATCTTGTCTCTTCTACATACTCGGTTGATCGGTGATGTTTGTCACCGATATTTTTTGTATCTGTCTCTTTCCATAGCCTATATCATTGCCTGTTTCTGAGCATACCTTGTTTGAGGAGAGGACTTTCTTCATAGACTGATGGTTCAATGTTCAACGCTTGCGGAAGACAAGTGCAAAGCAAGAAAGAACGCGTGAAGAGTCCTCCATTCATGTGTCATAGACCTACTGGGCGCATAGCGATGGACTACCACTTGTTGAGTCTCCTGAGGCAATGCAAACAGTGACACCTGGGCACCTGCTCACTGGTCTCAAATCTGCCTCTATGGTCCGTGCACCCTCTAGTGTGGGGATTTTGAATCGCTCTAGCAGCTCACCCTTTGCAGAACTCGACGCCTTTTACACGCTGATCATGCAGCGCATTCCCCCTGAAAAGCTTCCCATTGTCCTCCTTTTGTGTACGCTATTATGTGACAGGATAGCGTTCCCTGGTTCTGGGCGTTCTGGTGGTGTAATGATTTTGAGTAATCAACTACAACTATCCCAAATCGACTTCCGGACGACTTGCAACCAACTCAGTGCTGTGCTCCACGTCCACAATGGTGACGACACTCCCGACTTCTCCCGATTTGGCAATACCGATCGTCCGTTGCAGTATGCGGATCCCGCTCTCGTTCATAAGTTGATTGTCCATGCAACTATCAAACTCGGAGGTTCAATGCACTTCTATCACAAATCGTTCTATGACTTCCTTCGTGATCCAACACGCTCCGGTGACTTTTACGTCTCCTCTTCAGCCATGGATAACGCCTATTTCAAGCATTGCCTTGGGGTCACGCTCAAACACGAAGAAGGCTACTGTTTTCAAGGATCAGGTGAGGTCCATGCTTCCTTCCAATCCCTCGCATTCTCAATCCTATCAACCCAGAGCTGATGCCAGCACCCGGGGTGGCCGATTCGGCGTCCTCCCTCTCCTGGCCCTATACAAATGAACTCGTCAATTCCGTGCTCAAAGCAAGGGTTTATCAATGGGCTTTCGACACTTGTTTGAACCTTTGTCGCACTCCTGAGATAGAGGGCCAGTTACTGCAGCATTTAAGTCATGTCGATTTTCGCAAGGCCCGACAGAACGAGGCAATGCTCTACGCAGGATACAGTGGCTTTGTAGCTGGTGTATGCTGGAACTGTGATGGCCATGGCAAATTGATCCGTGGGACTCAGATTTTTTGTACTCTCCAAGACGAGTTTCGCGAGTACTTTGATGTAATCGGTTTCAAAGCGGTGAGGACAATTTCCATGTCCATCTGTCACATTTCCTGATCACGGCCTCCATAGTCGAACAAGCGACTACAGCAATGCGGAATCATAAAGCCCTATCATCCCAGCCTTGGATCCCGACTCAAGTCCCTCGTCGCCAGGAAGTCTCAGGACACACTCATATCTGGACTATATCACATGGGGCACGGTTCAAAATCAATCTTCTGGTATTGGGAGATCAATTTGAAGGACAAGTATTACCGAGATTTCTCGACGATTGACCTTGCTGATGGGGAAAAGATATATCGAGAAGCACAATTTGATTCGTGGCCAACAGAATCGTGGCGACCCACGTGAATAATATAAGGGGGTGGTGGAGAAAATCTACTAACAACTTGTTAAATGTATTCCCAAGCATGACCGATTCATTTTTTGTGTCTAGGAGGAATGTATAGTAGAATATTGACTCCACACCGCCGTGTACAAATTCCTGCTCCCAGTACGTGTTGCAGGAAGCTCATTGTGTGTTGGGTAGAATATCTTATATTTCAGAATCTGGTTTACTCGTTTCTTCCAGTTGGTGCGTTCTCTGAGGGCCTGCCGCCCATCGCCTGAAGTAAACAAACTCACAAGAATATTCTGACACATTTTTGGCGTGGACGATGTGAAATATTCATTATAATCCATCACAACGTTGGCTGAGATCCAAAAGTCGCAAGGCATTTTTGGCACCAAATGATCATTCAACAGGTTCCATCCTCAGGGATAATATAAAGCGATTCTGACCGCTTGTAAAGCCAAGAACATACTTGCGGGTCAAGCCTCTATAGGTCGGTAGATACTCGGTGGATGCGACAGGGTACCAGTGAGATTTCGCGTGGACTAATTTCATATCACTGTCCACCATGAATATTTAACGACTTTGGGAACGTCGAGCTGTGGAGACATATATGTTATAAGATGGCAGTGCAATACAAAACCCAAAATCACCCATCCATCATTCAAAGGGTGTGAGTTGTATTGGACGGCAAAAGGTGACGAGAAAACCGATCTAGGATACGTTAAAAGACATAAAGCAATATCGTGGTACGTATGTCAATGGACCTCTTCCCGCTCACGACTCCTCATGAATGGTGGTTCCATGCCCTTGTAGTCACTTTCGGGCGGGGCACCGGCCTCCTCAACAGCGGCGCCAAATTCAGCCTTGGCAGTCTTGTCCAGAGGCTGACAATTCCAGGTGAGCTCGACAAATAGATGGTTGACAAGTGATCGGAATATACCTTGAGATCGGGAGACCCCACTGTTCAATGTAACGCTGGAGACTACGGATGGAATCCTGGGTGCTACGCATACGTTGAACCTCTTTGCGAGTATGGTAGGTAGTGCCGGGATCAGACATACTATTCATAAGCGAAGGTGGTGAGTAATGGGACAGGAAAGGCAAGCGAGAGACACGTACGATACGAATGACCACCATAGCGATACATGACAAACTCGAGCAATAGAGGACCCGTGCCCTCATTGACAGTCCAACGACGAGCGTACTGGATGCCTTGTCTTACTACAATAACATCCATTCCATTCACCTATGGGATTATGGGGTTGATTAAGCACATGATGACTTAGAGGGATGGTATCTCGTACCATATTGAAAACCTCAAAGACTTGCCCCCGGTTACCAACACCATCATCATAGATAGCGAAAGTGCAGTTCTTCTGGCTGAGTTATCGATGAGTGAATGACACTGCGCTCTTGCCACTTCCTGATTCTCAATCTGATTATGAGGTTCTACGGGGAATCGACCGTCTTCAGAACAATCAATCTCAAACAAAGAAGAATCGACGTACCCAAGAACTATTCCCCAACCAACAACCTCATATGCACATTGCCAATAGCATCCCCTGGGCCCACGGACCCAGTACGACCACCCTTGACAGGACTCTGCGCTTGGACTGCTTATGCTGCATGCCCAGTCCCGCAGCGAGCCTCCGCAGTTTCCAACACCCGCTCCGCGTGTTGGTCAGATGTGCGCAGATAATGCGACGCAATCTGACAGAGGACAAGGATACGAAGATGATTATTTTGCGATGTTATTGAGAGATCCAGTGTACTTTGTAGATGTGTCCTATTGAAGAGCGGCCGCCTGGCTGCTCGGGGTGCGAGCGACGTTGCGTCCGTCAACGTCTTAGGTTCATCCTTGATCTTGAGAGAGAAAGTAAAAGAGAAGGAGATGAGACAGCTGAGGATACAAATACAACGCGCACGGGCGTTCTGACGATCGATACGAGACTGTGAGGCAAACTTTGGGTCATCCCATTCGTCGGGAGCCAAGGTACAAAAGTATTGTAGAACTACTTTATATACCTTGTATGAAATGAAATGATAAACAAAACAAAACCGTAGGAGATGCCGAGTTTAGCCGGACTGGTATCCCCTACACTATCATCATCAACAATTAGCCAGCAACGTTATGAGTGTGGGATGCACTTGGCTTTGACAAAATATCTCGTTGAACTATCCAGCAGCTCCCAAATTGCTCTGAAAGTTCTGCCAAGGCCACGACAATCCCTTGTCATAAAACCTCCCCAAACTTTCTCAGATCATCCATTTCCCCTTCCCCCTGCTCCTCCGACATTCCTGTTGGTGAGCCTGCCACAAAAGTCCTATTCAAAGTCAGAACTCACCTGTACGTGCCGTACCCATCCATGAATCTTCTTCACCTTCGATAGACGCGGAGGGCGCAGAGGACAAACCCTTCTGAGTGCCATATAAGGGTACACAGAGGACTGCTGCCCCTGGTGCCGGTGCTTCTGCGAGAGCCATGCAGCGACTTGATGACTTTGTGATGTGCACTTGTGTTTATTAAGAGCATGTGCTAGCTGCACTTCATGTAGTGACTCGAGTGATATAGAAGGAAAATATGTCTTGTGTTCGTGTGTAAGATATAGTGAATTTATGTACACCAATGAGCTCACTTTATACGCAGCTTCTTGAGCCGGTAGTTAGCCGCTTGAATGTCGGATATAGAAGCTCAAGGAACTTGTGAGAAATGAGTAGATGTTTGAACGCATGGCCGTAACACTTACATGCCAACCCCTTCAATTCTTTGTCAGCTGCGACGATGCCTTGACAAACGAAAACCTTCTTTTAGCTTTTCCTCCGACCAAATAACACTTGGCGAGGCTGGGAACTAGGGGCCCAAGAACGTAGACCGCCTGGGTGCGTGAGTTGGTAATGAAGTGACGGGGCGTTTGTGAACGAGATCTGAACACAAGTGAATACCAGCTCATATTCGGGCCAAAAAACCACATTCTTCAAATATTCCAGTTTCGGTCATCGTGTATCCGGAACTTCATGAAGCCATTTGAGTCGCCAATTTGCGAGGCTAGCATCTCCGACGTGAGTGTGAAAGGCGATGCCCAAGATGAGGGTACGGATGATGAGGGCATATTCAAACGTCGATGGCGTGAACTTGAACTCGCTCCTTGAGAAGGGAGAGGGAAGAGTTGTCGGTGGCTGATCTTGGTTCTTCGACCCCTTGCTTTTTTCTTGTGGATACGCCTCGAGGGTGACCTCCATATCCAAAATGTCCTACGAGTAGGAGTGACATGGAACATGTTAAACTAGAGATTGCATCATGTTGAGTACAGGTTGAGGAAGGGATTGGAAATGCTCGGCAGATCAGACTAGTTGAGATACCGTTCTCATGTGTCCGTCATCGACATGCACCAATGTTCTCCTCATCAATTGATGCAGCCAACTTCCCACCTTCCCCATCCACCACCCATCATGATCTTCCAGAATCTAGACCTGCAGCCAGCCCAAATACTATGCCACGCCTGGTCTTGCCGGCTCCCAGCACATCCCACTAAGGAGCGATATTAGGCCATCCTGTACAAGTTGTTGTTGACAACAAGCTCATCGTAGAATCAGTGCCTGTGGATCATCACGCAGACGTTGACGTCTTCCTGGTTGTATATGCCCATTCTCACTTCCGTCCACCGTATGGGCGCTAATCTTCTCTAACAATAACAGTCTTCCCCTAGAGATGAACAGACAACATCCTGCGTCGCTGTTGTGCTACTCTGTTTATCAAACCGTTGCTCTTCTCTTCGTCTCTTTCTATCCATCCCTCCGCCTTACAGAGTATCATATTCCCATAGCCAGTTGAAACACTATGACCGTCCTCGCGGGTCCCCTCATCCCGCCAGTTTACTGTTGAAATTTAGCTCGTTGTGGATTCTATAGAGACGGTAGCCAACCAACAACCCTCTGAGTTTATTGTACAGACGTTGGTGTCTATGTTTCCTTAAATTCCTTATCTATCATCTCAACGCCATCCGCCCAGAGCGTATCCTGGCATCTGGTGTCGCTGACTCGCCATCATCCCTTTCCTGGCCCCACACTAATGAACTTGCCAATCCCGTACTCGAATCAGGCGTCTACAACCGGGCTTTCAACTTCTGTTTTCATCTTTGTTGCTTTCCCAAGCTAAAGCACAATTCACGACGGTGTTTTAGTCATGTCCATTTCCGCAAGGCCCAACATAATCAGGCAATGCTATATGCAGGGCCCGATTATTTCGAGTGGAATGGACGCTGGGGGGTTGCGATGGACATTGCAAATACATCCATGGGACCAGGCTCTTTCGGACTCTCTGGGATGAGTCTCGGGACTTTGATCTGGCTAATTTCCCTTATGAGTCTGAAATTTCCCTCATCGTGAGCCCCATACGTGATCAAACGTAGCACAAAATATGGAATCCTGACACCTTATTATCCTGACTTTGGCTCTTGGCTCAAGTCTTTCGTTGCCAAGAAGCCTCAAGATGCGCCTATCTCTGGACTGTTCCGCATGGGACGTGGTAATAAATCAGCTTTCTGGTATCGGGAGATTGATCTCAAGGAGGAGTATTTTCAAGATTTCTTGACAACCAATTTAGTTGACAGTGAAAAGATTTATTGAGAGGAACAGTTTGATACATGGCCGACGGAATTGTGGTGGCCTAAGCAGATAACCTAGATAGCATGGATGGACAGAACTTGTTAACGTCTATGATATCCCGACTTGCCGCCTACAACATAGGGTTTAATATAGAATGAATCGACTCTTGTATGTATCGGGTTAGATACGCAACTCTGAGTAAAAGTGCATACTGGTCGCACTTGGGATCTTACCTTCGTCTAGTCCTGCAACAATAGACCCTTTTGGCCATGGAATGTGCGTACGTTGAAGATGCTGATAAGCGTTTATCCCATTACGAGGAGATGGGAGATTGAAGAATTCTGTGTGTTTGCAACTGTGACATGGTCTTGAGTTTGATTTTCAGTCTAACGAGGAAGGCGGTGGGTGTAGATGGGGTATAGCTAGGTGAAATTGTCATATCAAACGTACTCCATCCCCGTGTACCATCTCAAGTAACCTTTCTCCTTCTCAACAATCTTGGATAACTCGGTAGAGTGACGATGAGTACGCTTCCGGGGATTGGCTCATCAGATGTCACCAAAATAATGTCCGGCTTCTGTTGCTTCTGTTGGACTTCTGTTGGACTTCTGTTGGAGTTGTTGCAATCGACGGAGTGCCACCAAAGCCAGCAACCAATTTCCTCCCAAGTGGGGGTAATTTGTACGTTGACCAGAGTGTCGAAAGTCGAAACCGATCAACCTGGCCGAAACGAGATGAATGGCTCTGATAGGAGATTTCTCAGTGGAGAATGAAAAGTTCGATTATAAAAGCCAGGACAATGAAGCGACTCAACCGATGTCATAGTGAAATTGAATGCTGTCAATTATGAAGTAGATGATGCGACTAGAACTTCCAAAGGGAACAATATAGAACCAGTTTGACATCTTGAAATGGCCAAAGGGACAATTCGGGCTGGTGGTATTGGGATCATTCAAATCCACTGGCTCAATCAATTGCATGGTTGTCCATATATCTTGAGCATCGCGCAGAGTAGTGTGCAGTAGACACTATGTCCATTTGAAAACCCTACGACATGACTGGACAGCGAGGTAGATAACTGTAAGTTACGTGCTTCGACGATAAAGTTGGCCGTTATTTGGTTCTATTGATATGTTACCCCAGTATGTGATGTCACGGGAATTCCAGCTGAGAAGCGCGCTTGACCCAGGACTCCTGTTGTTGACCTCAACATGCAAACCCGTCGTACACTAGGCTTGGACCCGCACAACAGGTCTATCGATGAACTAGAAAAAGTCGTGGGGGAATGCGCCTTCGCACCCTTACACACCCTCGATGATTTTGCGAAGTATTGAAACACCTCTGACAGTATCGCATGAAAACTTGTTGACCAGAGTCATCTCTATAGCGGAACGGGACTTGTATTACTAGCAGGCTTCCTCTTGCTACCAGGAGATCTATTGGAGAGCAGCTGACCACAACGTGACGATTCCGACCTGGGGAGATGGCATCGAAACTGGACGCTTTATCTTCCATGACCCTACAGTGCGTACTGAACACATACATTACTTTGTTGTGTGAATTGTGAGTCATCAGCTTCCTCTAGCGAATGAAGACAAAGTCATTGAAAAGCCCATACAAACTCTTTATAGCCTGAATGCGGATGACTCCAACTACACCGTCGCGTATGTTCGCCTCCTTGTGGTAGCTCCGACTGTGGCTGACAGGATACGACCTCCCGCTCGATAGTCACACGTTCGCAGTTTGGTCCCGCATGCGTCTCCCCATTTTTAGGTTCCTACTATTAGTGAAAGCAATCGCGTGCAATCATGTCTCTTATCAGTGGTGCCCAACTGGCCTCGTGGCTCTTGACGCGAGCCGACAACGTCTTGTCTTTTCTATATACTCGGTTGATCAATGATGTTTGCCACTGGTATTTTCTGTATCTGTCTCTTTCCAGAGTCTATATCACCGTGTGTTTCTGAGGATACCTTGTTCAAGGAGAGGGTGTTCTCTCAATGGGCCATATGCATAGAGTGATGATTCGATGTTCAACACTTGCACAAGACAAGCGCAAAGAAAGAAAGAACACGTGAAGAGTTTTCCACTCATGTGGACCTACAAAACAGCTGTAACTCGGTGTGAGTGCCGTTCTCTCTTCAAGTTCTTGACCAACCATGGACCTTCATCGCTCATCGCAGACTGGGCATAGCAATGGACTGCCACCTAATGAGTATACTGAGGCAATGCAGACGGTGACACCCGTGCACCAGCTCATTGATCTCAAATTTGGTTCGTGCACCCTTTAGGCACGAATATCATCTATTAATAACACTCTTCCCACAGATTAACAGCCTTCGTCCCATGCTGCTGTTGCGCTTTACCGTTTATCAAAGCATTGTTCCTTTCCTCAATCTCCCTGTCCCATCCCCACACCAAGCCCCTAAAACGTCATAATCCCGCAGCCATCTCCAACACTATGCCTGTTCTTGCCAACTCCCAACATACCGCCATTAGTGGAGGGATCTTTTTTGACCAGACGATCAATATCACTACGAATAATTCGCTGGCAAGTGGTCAATCCGGTGAGAAAATGGGGCACAACGTTGCTTGGATAGAGCTCACATCTACGTTGGTATCTAGGTATCAATGTCCTATTGGAAGCCTCTAATCGTGACGCTGCCTATGATTCCTCTGCTCGTGATTACGCCCCTCAGTGTCTACCTGGCACCCGTACACAATACATCGAGGACATCACCAGTTGGGGCGATCCTCCTGTTGGTGTTGATGAGCCCCCGCCCCTTCTCTGGATGCATGGCCTAGCAGGTGTGGGCAAATCCGCCATAGCCCAGACGTGCGCCGAGAGGTTTGAGGGACTTGGAAGACTCGGCGCCTCATTCTTCTTTGCAGTCGATGTACAAGAGGACGTGAAACAATTCTTACCCACCATCGTGTTCCAGCTCTCTACACATTTCCCCAACTACCAGGATCTTGTTGATCAGCGCATCCGCCGTGACAGAACAATCATGGACAAAAGAGTGGAAATACAATTTCAGGAGCTTATCACCAAGCCGTTTCAGGAACTGGAGAGGACTGGGAAGGGTATTCGGCGGAGAGTTGTCATCATCGTTGATGGGCTTGACGAGTGCAAGGGAGCCGACAACCAGTCCAGTATCATTAATGTCGTTGCTACCACTGCTCGTAGTCACGTCACTCCGTTGCGCTGGGCTTTTTTCAGCCGCCCGGAGCCTCGCATCCAGGCCACATTTTCCACTGACAACGTTGCCCAAGTCACTCGTGTAACCTCGTTGCCCATCTCAGATGAGGCCAATTCGGACATTGAACTGTACCTGCGCAATGGCTTTACAAACATCCTCCAGCATCGCAATATCCCCACAGAACCCCAATGGCCCTCTGATACCGATATACAGACGTTAGTAAAGGCATCAAGAGGACTGTTTATCTATGCAGCAACGGCAATTCGGGAGGTGGATCACGCTGCATCCCCTGATGAAACGCTACGTGCAATTTGCAAGGCCACTTCAAATCATTCTGGCAGCTCACCCTTTGCAGAACTCGACGCCTTTTACACGCTGATTATGCGGCGCATTCCCCTTGAGAAGCTTCCCATCGTCCTCCTCTTGTGCAAGCAATTATGTAGTAACATAGCATATCCTGGTTCTGGACGTTCTAGTGGTGCAATGGAATTGAGTAATCGACTGCGGCTATCCCAAATCGACTTCCGGACGGCATGCAACCAACTCAGTGCTGTCCTCCACGTCCACCACGATGACAACACTTCCGACCTCTCCCGACTTGGCGACACCGATCGTCCGTTACAGTATGCGGATCCCGCGCTCGTTCATGACTTGAATGAACATGTAAATGCCAAACTCGGAGGTTCAATGCGCTTCTATCACAAATCATTCTTCGACTTCCTTTGCGATCGGACACGCTCCAGTGCCTTTTACGTCTGGTCTTCATCCATGCTCAATGTCTCCTTCAAGCATTGCCTTAAGGTCATGCTCAAATCCGAAGAAAGCTATTGTTTTCAAGGGTCAGGTGAGGTCTCTGCTTCCTTCCAATCTCTTGTCTGCATTCTCAAACGTATGAACACAGAACTGATGCCAGCGCCTGGGGTGGCTGATTCGGCATCCTCCCTCTCCTGGCCCTATACAAATGAACTCGTCAATTCCGTGCTCAAAGCAAGGGTTCATCAATGGGCTTTCAACACCTGTTTTAACCTTTGTCACCTTCCCGAGATAGAGGGCCAGTCACTGCAGCATTTTGGTCATACCGATTTTCGCAAGGCCCGGCAGAACCAGGCAATGCTCGAGGCAGGATACAGCGGCTTTCTAATCGGTGCACGCCGGGACTGTGATGGCCACAGCAAATTCATCCGTGTGACTTGGATTTTTTGTGCTCTCCAAGACAAGTTTCGAGAGCGCTTTGACGTAACCGAGTTCAAAGCGGTGAGGACAATTTCCATGTCCATGTGTCAATTTTCCTGATCACGGCCTCCATAGTCAATCAAGCGACTACAGCAATGCGGAGTCATAAAGCCCTATCATCCCAGCCTTGGCTCCTGGTTCAAGTCCCTTGTTGCCAGGAAGTCTCAGAACACACTCATGTCTGGACTATACCATGTGGGGCGCGGTTCAAAATCAATGTTCTGGTATTGGGAGATCAATTTGAAGGACGAGTATTACCGAGAATTCTTGACAATCGATCTTGCTGATGCGGAAAAGATATATCAAGAACAACAATTTGATTCGTGGCCAACAAAATCGTGGCGGCCCACGTGAATAATATCAAGGGGGTGGTGGAGATAATCTACGAACGACTATGATGCTCAGAGGTTACGCCTTAAATGTATTCCCTATTATGGTCGATTCTATTTTTGTATACAGGAGGAATATATAGTAGAATATTGAATTTACACTGCTGTATACAAACTCGAATGCATGGTCCAGGAAGCCAACTGTGTTGAACATAGAATGTCTTGTGATTTGGCTTTTAGTCGGTTTGTTTCCCCCAATTGATGTATTTCTCTAAAACTTGCCACCTGCCCGTTGCCTGAAATGAATTAATTCACAAGGATATTCTCGCACATTTTCGGCGTGGACAAAGTAAAATGCTCATTATGATCTATCACGACATTGGCTGTGTCATAAAAGCCGCAAAACATTTCCAGTGTCAAATAATCATTCAACAGGTTCCAATATAAAGCGATTCCGACCGCTTGCAGAACCAAGAACATGCTCTTGGGTCAAGGGAAATAATTAGTCGGTACTCAATGGATACGGTAGGGTGCCAGTGAGAGCATGCATGAACTGATTGTGTCGCTATTCACCATACAATGCCTAGCGACCTTGGGCACATCAAACTGCGAAGATTTATATGTCATAAGATGGCAGCATGATACAAAATCCGATTTACCCATCCATCATTTAAAGGGTGCGAGGTGTATTGGAAGACAAAAAGTGACAAAAAAACCGATCTACAATGCATTAAGACATTGAACGATATTACGTTCCGTATGTCAAACCAAGTAATAATGAACCTCTCCTTGCTCACGACTCCTCATGAGTAGTGGTTCTGTGCTCTTGTAGTCGATTTCTGGCAAAGCCCCGGCTTCCTCAGCAGCAGCATTAACTTCAGCCTCGGCAGTCCTGTCCGGGGGCTGATAATTCCGGGTGGGCTCGGCAAATAGATGATTCAAACACCTTGAGATTGTGGGCCCCACAGTTCAATGTAACGCTCGAGATAACGGATCCTGGATGCTATGCATACGTTGAAGCTCTTGGTGAGTACGATAGGTAGTACCGGGATCAGACACGCTAATCGTGAGCAAAGGTGAGTGATGGGACAGGGAAGGCAAGCGAGAGATACGTATGTGATGAACTTGAGCAATAGGGCCCTTACCCTTGTTGACAGCCCAACAATTGAGCATTCTGGATGACTTGCTTTGCTGCAGTAACATCCATTTTATTCACCTATGGGATTAGGGTTGGTCGAGCACATAATGACTTGTCATAAAGAACGCACCTGGAGACCGGGTAACCTGTTGCTACGAGTGAAGTATTCGGTATTAGAAGAATCGCGCTCAGTGGAGGTGTTCGCGTTGTACTTGTTCACACAGACAAAAATGGTCACAACTTAGCCTATAACAATGACACCATCAGTGTTTTGGAAAAATGTTGGAGGGACTGTATCTCGTACCATGTTGAAAGCTTCAAAGACTTGACCCTGTTCACTAGCACCATGATCATAGAGGGCAAAAGTGCAGGTATTCTAGCTGGAGTATTATTGAGGGAAGGGCACCGCACTCTTGCCGCTTCCTTGTTCTCAGTCCGATTATGGAGCTCTCCCAGGAGTTGAATGAACAGAAAAACAATTACGAATACAGAGGGATCGAATTACCCAAGAACCATTCCCCGACCCACAACCTCATATGTACATTACCAACAACGTACTCTGTGTCCGCAAGTTCGGAACTACCCTCGACAGGACTCTGCTCTCTGCAATTTTCAACATATTCTCCACGCGTTGATTGGATGTACACAGCATAAGTGCACGAAAAGACAATTGTCTTTCGATATCGTTGAGAGGTTCAGCCCGCGTCGTAGATATATCTTATCATCAACAGTTAGCCAACAAGCGAGTAAACTGACAGTATGAGCATGGGACGCACTTGACTTGGACGAATCCTTTCTCTGGACAACTACTCGGAGGGTTCCACCAATGACAATCCTTCGCCAAAACCTCCCCAAATTTCCTTGGATTATTCATTTCTCCTTTCCTCCGCTGCTCTGACATTTCTGTTGGCAGGGTGTGTCGCCTGTACGTGCCATATCCATGCATGGGTCTTCTTCACCTTTGATAGACGCAGAGGGCGCAGAAGACGAACCTTTCTGGATACCATTATAAGGGTATGTAGAGGACCGCTGCTCGTGGTGTTGGTGCTTTTGCGAGAGCCATGCAACAACTCGGTCACATTGTGATGCACGCTTGTGTTTATTAAGAGCGTGTACTGGCTGCGCTTCATGTAGTGTGACTCGAGTGATATAGGGGGAAAACATGCTTGTGCTCGCGTGTAAGAAATTGCTTCGTCGAATAACTAGAACGATATGTCGACGGGGGTTGTGTTGGAATGGGAGATAGGTGAACATACACACTCAGTCTCGTCAAATTCGCTCATGATCGAAGCCTGCAAGCCGGTCGGTACATAGCAGAGCGTATAATGAAATCATGTACACCAATAAGCTCACACATGGGGTGTGCACCAGCTTCTTGCGCCGGCCGCAGCCACTCGAACGTCAGCTATAGAAGCGCAAGGAGGAACCTTTGGTAAATGAGTACGTTTATCAATTCATGGGTCGAAACACTTCCATGTCAGCTCCTTCAGTTCTTTGTCAACTGCGATGATCCCTCACCAGCAAAAACGTTCCTTTTGGGTTTTCTCCCGACCAGATCAAGCTTGGCAAGGTTGGAAATCCGGAAACCAAGAACGTAGACCGCTATCGGATGCGTGAGCTGGTAATGAAGTGACGGGCTGGTATCCCTGATGTCGTGAGTGTGAGAGCCCATGCCCTAGATGAAGGTATGGCCAATGAGGGTATATTCAAACACGTCAATGACATGAACTTGCAACTGGAGGGAGGAAAGGGAATGGTCTTCAATGGCTGACACTGGCCCTTTGGTACCTTGCTTTCCTCTCCTCCCGTGAATACAGTGAAGGTGTCCTCCATATCAAAAATGTGCTCATCTGAAGACGAGTGACGCAGAACGTTGAACTAGAGATCGCATCATGTTGAGTACAGGTTGAGGGAGGGATTGGACACATTCAATAGTTTCCTAGAGAGTGAATTTCGGGAACAAAGATTCTATCAGTCTAACGTATCCGCCATCAACACGCCAATGCTCTGCTCAGCCAACTTCCCACGATTCTGTTCCGCGGTTCGCTATCTTCCCCATCCACCGCCCATCCTAGTCTTCCAAAATTCAGACCTGCAACTAAGTTAAACACCATGCCATGCTAAAGTGATATTAGGGCGCTCCGCCCATGATTACCCCCTCTCATTGTCACCCTGGCACCCGTGCACAATACGGTGCAAGTAGTTCATTGCCAAACCATTCGAGGAACTGGCAAGGATGGGGAAGGACATTGGACGGAGGGTCGTCATGATCGTCGGCAGGCTCGACGGATGCAAGGGGTCCGACAATCAGTGGAGGATCATCGACGTTGTCGCTGGTGCTGCCCGCGATTGCGATTGTATTTCTACTGGGCCTTCTTCAGTCGTCCAGCAGGCGTCCAGTGTCCCACATCGAATCCGTGTTTGCGTCAGATGACATCGCTCAAATATCTTGCATTGTGATGTCTTTTAGCTGAGAAGTGCCTATTGTTAACCTCAACATGCAATCCTGTCGTACACCAGGCTTAGACTCGCACACAGGTCTATCGATCAACTCAAAAAACTCGTCCAGGAACGCGCCTCTGCACCCTTACACATCCTCGATGATTTTGCGAAGTATTGGAACACGTCTGACAGAATCGCACGAAAACTCCTTGACCAGAGTCATATCTATAGCGGAACGGGAGTTGTATTTCTGGCAGCCTTCCTCTTGCTACCAGGAGATCTATTGGAGAGCAGCTAGCAATCGCAGATCTCCTGTACCACGACCGGACGATTCTGACCCGGAGAGATGCCGTCAAATCTGGGCGCTTTATCTTTCATCACCCTACAGTGTGTGCTGAACATATAACTCGTACAGATCCTTCATAGCCTGAGCATGGATGACTCCAACTACATCGTCGCATATACCTGCCTCCTTGTGGTAGCCTCAAGTGTGGCTGATGGGATACAATCTCCTGTTCGGAGTAGTGCCCTTTCAGTACCGCATGCGCCATCCGATGTTCACGTTCCTACTACTACTGGTGGAAGCAAATCCTGCTTACAGACTCTCTGACGCGTGTAATCGTATGTTTCTGATTAGTGGTGTCCAACCCGCGCCGATCAACACGTGGTCAACTGGTCTTCAATATACTCGGTTGATCAAGGATATTTGTCACTGGTATTTTCTGTATCTGTGCCTCTTTCCATAGCCTATATCACTACCTGTTTCTGAGCATACCTTGTTTTAGGAGTGGACGTTCTTCGTAAACTGATGGTTCAACGTTCAACGCTTGCGGAAGGCAAGTGCAAAGAAAGAAATAACGCGTGGGGAGTCTTCCACTCGTGTGTCATGGACCTGGTGCACGGCTGTGACTTAGTGTGGGTGCTATTCTCTCTTCAAGTCCTTGACTAACCATGGACTCTGATCGCTCATTGCAGGACAAACATAGCAATGGATTGCTGCTTATTGTGTATCCTGAGGCAATGCAGACGGTGACACCTGTGCGCCTATTCATTAATCTCAAATCTGCTTCTATAGTTCGTGCATCCTTTAGGTACGAATGTCCTCCATTAATAACACTCTTCCCACAGTTCAACAGCATTCGTCCCATGCGTTTTACTGTTTATCAAAGCCCTGTTCCTTCTCTCCCCCTCCCTGTCCCATCCCCACACCAAGCCTCTTGGACGTCACATTCCCGAGTCATCCAACACTATGCCCGTTCTTGCCAATTCTCAACATACCGCTATCAATGGGGGTGTTTTCATTGACAATAGTGTCAATGTAATCGGACCGTCCGGTGAGAGAACATGTTGGAATGTGGCTCAGATAAATCTTATATTTGCGCTGGTATCTAGGTATTGATGTTGTGCGGGAAGCGTCCAATCGTGGCGCTGCCTATGACTCTTCTGCCCGCGATTATGCCCCTCAATGTCTACCTGGCACCCGCACGCAGTATATTGAGGACATCACTGATTGGGGCGATCCTCCTGTCGGCACCGATGAGCCCCTACCGCTCTTGTGGATGCAGGGCCTGGCGGGTGTCGGAAAGTCCGCCATAGCTCAGACATGTGCCGAAAAATTCGAGAAGCTGGGAATACTCGGCGCCTCATTCTTCTTTGCAGTCGATGTGCGGGACGATGCACAACAATTCCTACCGACCATTGTGTATCAGCTTTCAACACATTTCCCCAACTATCGCGTCCTTGTCGATCAGCGCGTCCTGTACGACAGAACCATCATGGACAAAAAAATGGAGATACAATTCCAGGAGCTCATCACGAAGCCGTTCCAGGAACTGGAGAGGACTGGGAAGGGTATTCGGAAGAGGGTCATCATCATTGTTGACGGATTTGATGAGTGCAAGGGGGCTAACAACCAGTGCAGTATCATCGACATTGTTGCTGCCGCTGCTCGTAGTCACATCACTCCATTGTGCTGGGCGTTCTTCAGCCGCCCTGAGTCCCACATTCAGGCCACGTTTTCCGCAGACGATGTTGCTCAAGTCACTTGCATGACCTCATTGCCCGTCTCAGTTGACACGAATTCGGATATCGAATTGTATCTGCGCAGCAGCTTTGCGAACATCCTCCGGCGTCGCAGAATCCTGATGGTTTCCCAATGGCCCTCGGACACCAACATACAAACATTAGTGAAGGCATCAAGGGGATTGTTTGTCTACGCAGCGACGGCAGTCCGGGCAGTTGATAATGCTGCATCTCCTGATGAAGCGCTACGTGCAATATGCAAGGCCACTTCGAATCACTCCGGCAGCTCACCCTTTGCAGGCCTTGATGCCTTTTACACACTGATTATGCAGCGCATTCCTCCTGAAAAGCTTCCCATCGTCCTCTTCTTATGTAAGCAATTATGTGGCAGGATAGCGTTCCCTGGTTCTGGGCGTTCTAGTGGTGTAATGCATATGAGCAATGTACTGCAACTATCCCAAGTTGACTTCCGGGCGGCCTGCAACCAACTCAGTGCTGTGCTCCACGTCCACAATGGTGACGACATTTCCGACTTCTCCCGATTTGGCAACACCAATTGTCCGTCGCAGGATGCGGATCCCGCGCTCGTTAATGAGTTGGATGTCCATGTAATTACCAAACTCGGAGGTTCAATTCACTTCTATCACAAATCATTCTATGACTTCCTTACTGACTCAACACGCTCTGGTACCTTCTGCGTCTTGTCTTCATCCATGCATAATGTCTACTTCCAGCATTGCCTTGAGGTCACGCTCAAATGCGAAGAGGGCTACTGTTTTCAAGGATCAGGTGAGGTCGATACTTCCTTCCAATCCCTTGTCTGCATTCTCAATTCTATGAACCCAGAGCTGATCCCAGTGCCTGGGGTGGATGATTCGGCATCCTCCCTCTCCTGGCCATACACAAATGAACTCGTCAATTCCGTGCTCAAAGCAAGGGTTCATCAATGGGCTTTCAGCACCTGTTTGAACCTTTGTCACCTTCCCGAGATAGAGGGCCAGTCACTGCAGCATTTTGGTCATACCGATTTTCGCAAGGCCCAACAGAACGAGGCAATGCTCTACGCAGGATACAGCGGCTTTGTAATCGCTAGACGCTGGAACTGTGGTGGCCATAGCAAATTGATCCGTGGGACTCGGATCTTTTGTACTCTCCAAGACGAGTTTCGAGGATGGTTTGATGTAACCGAGTTCAAAGCGGTGAGGACAATTTCCATGTCCATCTGTCAAACTTCCCGATCACGGCCTCCATAGTCAATCAAGCGACTACGGCAACGCGGAGTCATAAAGCCCTATCATCCCAGCCTTGGCTCCCGATTCAAGTCCCTCGTCGCCAGGAAGTCTCAGGACACACTCATGTCTGGACTATACCATATGGGGCGTGGTTCAAAATCAATTTTCTGGTATTGGGAGATCAATTCGAAGGACGAGTATTTTCGAGAGTTCTTGACAATTAATCTTGCTGATGCAGAAAAGATATATCGAGAAGCACAATTTGACTCGTGGCCAACAAAATCGCGGCAGCCCACGTAAATAATATCAGGGGGGTGGTGGAGAAAATCTACTAACGACTACTTAAATGTATTCCCAAACATGACTGATTAAGTTTTGTGTCTCTAGGAGGAATGTATAGAAGAATATTGACTTCGCACCGCCGTATACAAATTCTTGCTTTCAGTCCGTGTTTCAGGAAGCCCACTATGTGTTGGATAGAATATCTGATGATTCGGCTTCTGGTTGACCTGCCTTTCCCAACTGATGCATTTTCCGAGAGCTTTCTGTAGTGCCGGAATCAGTGATGCGATTCATAAACAAAGGTGAGTGATGGGATGCAGAAGGCAAGCGAGAGATACGTACGAATGACTATCATAGAAATACGTGACGAACTTGAGCAATAGAGGATCCTTAGCCTCATCGACAGCCCAATGATGAGCATACTAGACGGCTTGCCTCGCTATAATTATATCCATTTCATATCCATTCCATTCACCTACGGGACTGTGAGCTCGATCAAGCACATGATGACTAGTTATGAAGAACGCACCTTGGTTGCCCATGTTGTACTTGTTCTCACAGACATAGTCACGGCTCAGTCTATAACAATGTCATCAGTATTTTGGAAAAATATCAGAAGGACTGTATCTCATACCATATTGACAGCTCGGCGATTGACCCTTACCAGTACCACCATCATAGAGAGCAAAAATGTAGATCCTCTCTGGCCGAGGTCTTGTTGAGTGAAGGAAACCACACTCTCGCCGCTTCCTTATTCTTGGTCCGATCATGGAGCTTTACAAGCAGTCGAATGAGTTCCAGCAAAACAATGCTCAACATAGAGGAATCGAATTACCCAAGAACCGTCCCCCAACCCACAGCCTCATATGTACATTACCAATAGTGTCCTCTGTGTTCACAAACCTAGAACGACTACCCTTGGCAGGACTCTATGCCCCCGGCTGCTTATGCTATGTACCCAGTCCCGCAGCGAGACTCTCCGCAATCTCCAACATTCTCTACGCGTGTTGGTTGCATGCATGCAGCACAAGCGCACAAAGAGATAATTATCTTGCGATGTCGTCAAGGGGTTCAATGGGTGTCGTAGGTGTGTCCTATCATCATCAACAGTTAGGCAACGAGCGAGTAATCTGACATTATGAGTGTGGGACGCACGTGGCTTTGACGCTTTCATTGAACAACTACTCCAAGGGCTCCACCGAGGCCACAACAATCCTTCATGTAGTGACTCAAGCGATATAGGAGGAGAATGTGTCTTGCGTTCGCATGTAAGAAATTGTTTTGTCAAATGAGTAGAACGATAGGCTGATGGGGGTCGCGTTGAAATGGGAAATAGGTGAAGATACGAGCTTGGCCTCGTCAACTTTACTCCTCAGGCCTCATGATCGAAGCCTACAAGCCAGTCAGTACATAGCTCACTTACATACCAGCTCCTTCAATTCTTTGTCAACTGCAATGATACCCCCACCAGCAAAAACGTTCCTTCTCCTGACCAGACCAAGCTTGATAAGGCTAGAAATCAGGAAACCAAGGACATAGGCCGCTATCGGATGCGTGAGTTGGCAATGAAGTAACAAGATGTTCGTGAACGGGATCTAAACAGAAGTGAATACAAGCCTACATCCGAACCCGAAACCACACACTTCAAAAATATCCCAATTCTTGGGAAATGGGGTTGGCGTGTGTCTAGAAGCTTATAAATCCACTTGAGTCGCGGGTTTGCGAGGCGAATATCCCTGATGTCGTGAGTGTGAAAGATGATGCTCGAGATGACGGTATGGCCAATGAGGGAATATTTGAACGTGTCGATGACATGAACTTGTTACTTGAGGGAGGAAAGGGAAGGGTTTTTGATGGCTGATGCGGGCCCTTTGGTACCTTGCTTTTCTCTCCTCCCATGAATACGCCTTGAAGGTGTCCTCCCTATCCAAGATGTTCTTATCCGAAGAGGAGTGACGCAAAACATCAAACGAGAGATTGCATCAACAGGTTGAGGGAGGGATTGTTGGCAGTCTCCTAGTGAGTGAATGATGTCAGCATAGTCGAGATACCGGTCTAACGTGTCCATCACCGATACGCCAATGCTCCTCTCAGCCATGTTTCTCTTCTGTGGTTCGCTATCCCAGTCTTCCGGAACACAGACCTGCAACCAACTGAGACATCCTGCCATGCCAGCACACACTAGGAAGTGATATTAGGGCACTCCACCCACGAATACCCCCCTTAGTGTCACCCCGGCACCCGTCATCACTGGCTGGGGTACTCCTGCCATTGGCGCTGATGAACCCCTGCCTCTCTTTTGGGTGAAGGGCCTGGCAGGTGTTGGCAAATCCGCCATTGCATATACATGTACAGAAATGTTTAAGAACATTGGAGGGCCTTCTTCAGTCTTCCAGAGTCCCACGAATCCGTGTTTGCCTCGGATGACGGCACCCAAACATTTGCAGGGTCGATACATTACCCAAGCATGTGACACCACGGGGATCCCAGCTGAGAAGCTCCTGTTGTTGACCTCAGCATACAATTCTGTCGTGCGCCAGGCTCAGACTCGCACAACAGGTCTATCAATGAACTCGAAGAACTCGTCGGGGAATGTGCCTCCGCACCCTTGCACACCCTCGATGATTTTGCAAACTCCTTAACTAGAGTCATCTCTACAGCGGAACGGAACTTGTATTTCTGGCAGGCTTCCTCTTTCCATCAGGGGATATCACAGATCTCCTCTACCACAACCAGATTTTTTCTGACCTAGAGAGATTCCATCTAAGCTGGGTGCGTTATCTTTCAGGACCCTACAGTGCGTGCTGAACACATAGCTCGTACAGAATCTTCATATCCTGAGTGTGGATGACTCCGACTACACCGTCGCATATGCCCTCCCCCTTGTGGTAGCTCCGAGGATGGTTGACAGGATACAATCTCCTGCTCCATGGTCACCTCCTGTTTGCAACAGTACTCTTTTGGTACCGCGTGCGTCACCACATGTCTAGGTTCCTACTATTACTAGTGAAAGCGAATCCTGCCGACAGACTCTGATGTGTGCAATCATATGTCTCGTATCAGTGGTGTCCGACCTGCGCCGATCACATGTAGTCAACCGGCCGGCCTCGTGGCTCTTGATGCGAGCCAACAACGTCCTGTCTCTTCTATACTCAGTTAATCAATAATGTTTTTCACTGGTATATTCAGTATCTGTCTCCTTCCATAACCTATATTACCATCTGTTTCTGCGCATACCTTGTTTGAGGAGAGGGCGTTCCTTCAATGGGCCATATGTATAGACTAGTGGTTCAATGTCCAATGCCTGCGGAGGACGGGTGCAGGGATGGAAAGAACGCTTTCCGCTCATTGGACCTACAAACAAAGCTGTGACCTTGTGTGAGTGCTATTCTCTTTTCAAGTCCTTGATCAACCATGGACTCTGATCGATCACCGCGGACTGGGCATAGCGATGGACTGCCACACCTACCGAGTGTCCTGAGGCAATGTAGATGGTGATACCTGTGCGTCTGTCCAATGATCTCCAATCTGCTTCCACGGTCTGTGCACTCTCTAGTTATGAATATCCTCTATTGATAACACTCTTCCCACAGTTTAACAGCTTTCGTCCCATGCTGTTGCGCTTTACTGTTTATCAAGGCCCTGGTCCTTCCCTCCCCCTCCCTGTCCCATCCCCACACCAAGCCTCTAAGACACACCCCCAACACTATGCCCGTTTTTGCCAATTCCCAAAATACCACTGTAATTGGTGGTGTTTTCGTTGACAACAATGTCAATGTGATCGGACCGTCTGGTGAGGGAACATGCTGGAATGTAGTTTAGATAAAGCTTATATCTGCGTCGATATCTAGGTATAGGTATTGATATTGTGCGGGAAGCATCTAATCGTGGCGCTGCACACGACTCCTCTGCGCGCGATTATGTTCCTCAATGTCTACCTGGTACCCGCACGCAGTACATTGAGGATATCACTGATTGGGGCGATCCTCCCGTCGGCGTTGATGAGCCTCTACCACTTTTGTGGATGCAGGGCCTGGCAGGTGTTGGAAAGTCTGCCATAGCCCAGACATGTGCCGAAAATTTTGAGAAACTGGGAATACTCGGCGCCTCATTCTTCTTTGCAGTCGATGTGCGAGATGATGCACAACAATTCTTACCGACCATTGTGTATCAGCTTTCAACACATTTCCCCAACTATCGCGTCCTTGTCGATCAGCGCGTCCTGTACGACAGAACCATCATGGACAAAAAAATGGAGATACAATTCCAGGAGCTCATCACGAAGCCGTTCCAGGAACTGGAGAGGACTGGGAAGGGGATTCGGCGGAGGGTCATCATCATTGTTGATGGACTTGATGAGTGCAAGGGGGCTAACAACCAGTGCGGTATCATCAACGTTGTTGCTGCCGCTGCCCACAGTCACGCCACTCCATTATGCTGGGTGTTCTTCAGCCGTCCAGAGTCCCACATTCAGGCCACGTTTTCTGCCGATGATGTTGCTCAAGTCACTTACATGACCTCGCTGCCCGTCTCAGTTGACACGAATTCGGACATTGAACTGTATCTGCGCAGCAGCTTTGCGAACATCCTCCGGCGTCGCAGCATCCTCATAGATTCCCAATGGCCCTCCGACACCAACATACAAACATTGGTGAAGGCATCAAGGGGATTGTTTGTCTACGCGGCGACAGCCATTCGGGAGGTGGATCGTGCTGCATCTCCTGACGAAGCACTACGTGCAATTTGCAAGGCCACTTCGAATCACTCCGGCAGCTCACCCTTTGCAGAACTTGATGCCTTTTACACGCTGATCATGCAGCGGATTCCCCCTGAAAAGCTTTCTGTCGTCCTCCTTATGTGTAGGCAATTATGTAACAGCATAGCATTCACTGGTTTTGGGCGCTCTAGTGGTGTGATGCACCTGAGCAATCTACTGCAGCTATCCCAAATCGACTTCCGGGCGACTTGCAACCAACTCAGTGCTGTACTCCACGGCCACAACGATGACGACATTTCCGACTTCTCCCGGTTCGGCAATACTGACCGTCCGCTGCAGTATGCGGATCCCGCTCTCGTTACTGAGTTGACTGTCCATGTAGCTGCCAAACTCGGAGGTTCAGTGCACTTCTATCACAAATCATTCTATGACTTCCTTATTGATTCGACACGCTCCCGTGACTTTTACGTCATGTCTTCATCCATGGATAACGTCTATTTCAAGCATTGCCTTGAAGTCATGCTCAAATGCGAAGAAGGCTACTGTTTTCGAGGATCAGGTGAGGTCCACGCTTCCTTCCATTCCCTTGTCTGCCTTCTCAATCCTATGAACCCAGAGCTGATGCCGGCGCCTGGGGTAGCTGATTCGGCATCCTCCCTTTCCTGGCCATACCCAAATGAACTCGTCAATTCCGTGCTCAAAGCAAGGGTTTATCAATGGGCTTTCAATGCCTGTTTCGACTTTTGTCGCATTCCTGAGATAGAGGGCCAGTCACTGCAGCATTTTGGTCATGCCGATTTTCGCAAGGCCCGACAGAACGAGGCAATGCTCTACGCAGGATACAGCGGCTTTGTAGTCGATACACGCTGGGACTGTGATGGCCGTTACAAATTCATCCGTGGGACTCGGATCTTTTGTACTCTCCAAGACAAGTTTCGCGAGTGCTTTGATGTAACCTATTTCAAAGCGGTGAGGACAATTTCCATGTCCATCTGTCAAATTTCCTGATCGCAGCCTCCATAGTTAATCAAGCGACTACAGCAATGCGGAGTCATAAAGCCCTATCATCCCAGCCTTGGATCCCGATTCAAGTCCCTCGTCACCAGGAAGTCTCAGGACACACTCATGTCTGGACTATATCACGTGGGGTGCGGTTCGAAATCAATGTTCTGGTATTGGGAGATCAATTTGAAGGACAAGTATTACCGAGAGTTCTTGACAATCGATCTTGCTGATGGGGAAAAGATATTTCGAGAAGAACAATTTGATTCGTGGCCAACAAAATCGTGGCGGCGCACGTGAATAATATCAAGGGGGTAGTGGAGAATACCCACCAATGGCTATGACGCTCAGAGGTTACGCTCTAAATGTACTTTTTAACCATGGTCGATTCAAGTTGTGTATCTAGGAGGAATATATAGTCAAATATTGACTTCGCCCCGCGGTATGCAAACTTTTGCTCCCGGTACGTGTTCCAGGAAGCCCATTGTGTGTTGGATAGAATATCTTATGTTCCGGTTGACTCATTTTTTCCCAATTGATGCATTTTACGAGGGCTTTCCACCCATCACCTGAAATGAACAAACCCATATAAGGATATTCTGGCACATTTTCAGCGTGGTCGGTGTGGGATGCTCATTATGATCTATCACGACATTGGTTATGTCCTAGAAGTCGTAAAGCATTTCCAATATCAACAGGTTCCCATATAAAGCGATTCCGACCGCTTACAAAAAACTAAGAATATACTCCCGAGTCAAGGGGGTAAATGCCCCCTATAAGAGCCTATAAGTCAGTGGATACTCGGGGGATACGATAGGGTGCCAGTGAGAGCCTGCGTAGACTGTTTTCGTATCGCTGTCCGCCGTAATGCCTAACGACCCCGAGAACATTGGACTACGAAGACTTATATGTCATAAGATGGCAGTGCGATACGAAACCCAAATTTATCCATCATCATAGAGCCTTATTATTGTCCTAATTTTGGTTCCCAGCTCAAGTCTCTCGTCACGAGGAAGTCTCAGGATAAACCCACCTCTGGACTATTTTGCGTGGGGCATGGTCCTAAATCAATTTTCTGGTATTGGGAGTTTGATTCTAAGGAGGAATATTATCAAGAATTCTTGACGATTGATTTGGCCGAAGGAAAAAAATGTTACCAGGGAGAGTGGTTTGATTCGTGGCCAACGGAATCATAGCGACCTAGTCCAATGATCTTGATAGAAGGGAGAGGCAGAACTTGTTGGCGTCTATTATGTTCAAGCTTGATGTACATTACAATCTTTCAAAATGGAACAATGTGGGTCTCGTATGAATCGGGTTCGATATACAAATCTGAGCGGGAGTACAACCTTGCTGGATCACGGAATGTACATATATAAGATGTTCATAGAATTATAACGGCTTTCAACCTCTCAGCCTGAAGACCTGATTACCGATTGACCGTTGCAATACGCAGCCCCCGCTCTCGTCTTTACGTTCAGTGGCCAGAATTTGAGGATAAACCGATTTCGATCGTTGTTCGACTTCCTTACCGACTTGACACGCTCTGTTCCATTTTGATACCCCGACTCGACGGTTTGCGTAAGAAACTTATTCATGGCACCCGTACACAGTAGCACGCTCCCCAGGCCGAGCGACGCACAGCCTTATACCTACCCCCGCTCCATCATATCATATCAGTGTACACAAACACACTCGTAATTTATCTGCCTCTTTTATCTACCCAGTTTTATTAACAGTCGAGGGTCGCGGAGTATCCTTTCCCCTCACCATAGAGGACGTGTTTGCTACCAGGCACAGGGTCGTAGTGTATTTGAGTTTTCATCTGATGTTGTTATCAGGATAGGATAGAGTTGGATCAATGACGGAATGAATGACAGGGTTAAATATTAATTAATGGCCGAATAATATCAACTCTTCTGGATTTCATGGTCCAATCAGAGTGTAGAGGCTTTTTTGATAACCCGCTGTCTCGGTTGGCAGGTTCTCTGCTGCGAACCGGTAATCGGATACAATGGATACCGAGAATTTTAACTCAGTCAGGACATTTTACCCCATGGAGCGTCGTAAAGTTCCTTTGGACTGGGCTCTCTAGGAAATAATTTATGCTGGCTCAAAAGAGCGGATTACAAGTTTACAACAACACAAAGCACGGCAAATATAGTATACATATATATATATCAAAAGAGGCCAGGGCAGTGTTGTTAAGGACCGGAGGGGTAAGCGAGAGTAATAATTTTGTGAGTGTTAAAACGCGAATAAAGCGAGAGAGAAACAAAGGGACGGGGCTCAAGCAGCATCCTCATGTGTTGAACGCTCAACATTAATCGTAACCTGACACTACGAAGTGAGTATACACTTCAAATCCGTCAAAGACGGCACCGCCCTACCTTTGGGAACACAGTATCTCCCGAACCCTTGGACCCAGGCGACGCCTGTGAAGAAAATTCGTTGCCACGTACTTCAAACGTGATGAGATCCACCTACGGGATAATGCGTTGTATGTCGCAATTGAAATGCGACTACGCCGTGTGGGTTTCCTGATGCATTTGGGTTTGCACGGCGGAGGTTGTGACGTGTGTTGAGACTGATGGATGGGTTGATGGACTTGATGAATGAATTGAGCATAAAATCTTTAGCGAAAGAACCTACGTTACTAAGAGCGAAGTGGCGTAGGCTACGAACGAGAAGTTAGTTATGGGAACACAAAAAATAAAAATAGAACATTTTTATGTTCTTTTGGAGTGGGCAGAGTATGCCGTGGCGGTATTGAAATGCGTGGGTCATGGAAGCGACAATGGAATTGGTGGCGGTGGGAGTGGGAGTGGGACTCACACTTGGCGATAAAGAAATGTAAGCCCATGAAAATGAGATTGCTCGACATCCCAAGCCACTGTAGAACCCAGCATAATCTGTCAGTTAATAATTGTGGCGCCGTCAGTAGGCGAACAGCACATACGCAGATCATTGATACGATCGTTGCGGCTCTGTTGCATACAAAAATAGCACAATCAAAATGTCAGAATCCGATTAAGAAGCACAGAAGAAAAGCGCGTACGTCGTGAATAAGCCCGTTTCAAATGCATACAAGATGAGCGTGTCGATGACGGGATTAAGACTAGTAGAAGAAGCGTAAAATGAATGGCCGGAGCAATAGTGGGTTGAAGAAAGGTCATACCCGAAATTACTCTTCTGATTGATTTTCAACAAGAAGAATAATGATCCCGTAGTAAGGATATCAACGACTGTCGAAAGTGCGAGCCCGAGTGTGAACAACCACTGTATAATCAGGATCAGCGAGCTGTCAGTCAAAGCATCGCGAAGAGACGCGAGAAATAAACGCCCAAGTACATGGAAGTGAGATCTGAAGTTATGGAAGCTCCCTTCCCTAACCCTAAGTAATCGGACGCGTCAGAACAAGTATAGGACCAAACCCGTCGTGGTTATACTCACATTTCTGCGGTAGTCGCTGAGGGTCGAACATCAGCGATCGTTGGAATATTCGAACTATGGGTAACTCACCGATGGCTGATACTGTATTTTAAAACCACATACACGGTAAGAACAGTCTCACAGGGCTGGCGGAAAAAAACCCACCTAGGCGGCACAGTGCCAGGAAGACCTTGATTTCGTGAGATTAGAGCCCAATTTTTTTTTCGAATTAGATATAATAGGCATACGATGGGCACCATCAAAAACCAATTCCGCCGGCTCACTTTGGCCCCAATGAGAATTGACGACTTTCAAATAATCCAGTTGAGACGTACGCAAGAAGATCCGATGGGCGAAAAAGCTAGTGGGTATTGAGACATCATAAATCAAGCGAGGCGATGAACTAAGCGCACCAGTGAACAGCAAAAGTAAGGATTCCCTGTTAAGAACATTCGAGATGCAATTAATCGTAAAAAAGTTGAAAAAACGAACTGTAATAGCAACGCTGTACTTGAAAAAACTTCAGGACACGACAAGAGGGCGGAATCATGACCAACTTACGGAAACAACCCTATAACCCGGTCATTGAGGAAGGTCTGACGCGGTATGAACAGAGACGTACCAGGGTATAGCATCAATATGCTGCACCTGCCCGAATGACTGTATCAGGTAATCCCATAAACCAGCCCACACAAATCCAGTATGTATGGCGTCGAGAGCCCTGGATAGCGGTTTTAAAATACTTTTGCGGGAAAAAAAGGCCTGCGGCATTCAGGCTCACCAGATGAAAATCACCTATGTTATATATAAAAAAAAAATCAGTTATGTTGGCAGTCTTAGTCCAGTGGGTGAACATACCAGCGCCTTGATCCTTCTCC
>QFDT01002345.1:0-15621 GCA_003315915.1 Macrolepiota dolichaula | reverse complement strand
TAGTTAGTCAAGTTGTGAATTTCTTGAAGATGCGATGTCGGTCTCTTGGCAAGTTGGACCCTATCATCGTCACCTGTGAATTTCCGGCGCTTTCCAATCAAGGGAGTTGGGGGAGGGTCACCGGTAACCGGGGTATGTTTTTGGGTCAGTGATCCGGTATTGACAGTAGAGGGAAGTGCGGGAGCCACTCGGGGCTGAGAAGGTATTAGCGGATCATGAAGCGATGTAGGCACGGACGTATTACACGTCCGGGAACAAACAACGCATGTTGGCGTCGAACACCTGGATAATGCCTGAGTATCATTAATCGAGTTTAGAAAATAATGACGCACCGGGCACAGAGAATGAGAAAGGTGAGAAAGCGATGGCAAGAGACGCATGTTGTGTTGGAAGACGGAATTGTTTTCGGTGAATTTTCTGTGGATTTTTCAGACAGCGAGAGCCTTTGACGCTTGGACGGGTGTGTAGGGGCTGCCATTGGCGTGGAGAGAGGAATGGGAAAGCCTTGCTGGTGTTATTTTAATTAGCTACACGTGACTCCTGGGATCGAACGCGCAGCCTGCTAACCCCGGTAAGTACATATAATAAATTATTATTAATGTCACACCCAGCCACATCAGCCCTGGGTCGCTGACCTTCTCGACATCAACGACTGCCAGCGACGACGACGATGCAGCACTTTGGCAAGGCAGCCCTCAGAATAACGAAGAACTACACAAAGGGCTACTCAGATACACAGGCAAAGGTCCGCGATGCCACCTCAAACGACCCCTGGGGGCCTTCGGGCACTCAGATGAACGAAATTGCGCAGTTGACATACAATCAGTGCGTGTATTCCCACTCTTCGACCCTTGGCCCAGAATTAACCTTGTTGTTTGTTCTAGGAACGATTTTATTGAAATCATGGAGATGATCGACAAGCGCCTCAACGACAAGGGAAAGAACTGGCGGCATGTCTTCAAGGTCAGCTTTATCCCGCCTCATCTTTGCCGTCCCTGACACTTGTCATTCAGAGTCTTACAGTTCTTGATTATTGCCTCCATCAAGGCTCGGAAAATGTCGTCATCTACTTCCGTGATAACATCTACATCATCAAGACTCTCAAAGAGTTCCAGTATGTCGATGAGGATGGCAAAGACCAGGGTGCGAATGTCCGACAAAAGGCCAAGGACATCACAGGCTTGCTTTTGGATGAGGCTCGACTCCGCGAGGAACGCCGGGCCCGTGCGTCTATGCGCGATCGTATGATCCGTGGTGGCGCGGGGGATCAACCTACAGACGACTTTGGCATGGGTGCTGGGATTGAGGATGAGAATCGCAGTAGGCGGAATGGTGCCGGTACCGGAAGGAGGAGGGGTGGGGGCAAGGATGAGGATGATCTGAGACGTGCAATTGAGGAGAGCAAGAAAACGTTGGCTTTAGAACAACAGGCTAACGAGGAACGTGAGCTGCAGCATGCCATTGAGCTTAGCAAGGAGGAAGAGGAAAAGAGGAAACATGCAGTCGAGGATTCGAATGCTTCCGCTTTGTTTGACGATCAACAACAGCTGTGAGTCGTATTTCCCGCGTTCCTTGTTGAATCTTCTGATTCGTGTCTAGGCCTTCGCCTGCAAACAACAGCAACAATCCGTTCCCTCTGCTCGACCCGACACCTTACGCGGTCGGCCTCCAGCCTCAGTACACGGCCGTCCAACAACAGTACACATCCATCCAGCCGCAATTCACGTCGTTCAATCCCTACCAACAGCAGATGGAACAAGAGGCAGCTCAAGTGAGTTGCGTGTCTCTTACCGTATCATGCAATAATTGACTGTATGAAACCCAGGCGGAATATCTACGCCAGCAGCAAGCATTCCTGCAACAGCAACAACAACAACAACAGCAAGAGGAATGGATGCGCCAGCAACAGATGCTCCAAATGCAGCAACAACAACAGCAACAGAACCTCTTCGCGCAACAACACCTCGCACCCCAGCCTACAGGATTCGGGTATGCAGCTCGCTCCACTTCTCACCTAATCATTGTAAGCTAATGCACCAACTCACAGATCCAACAACCCCTTCGCACCCTCTACATCCCCCTCTTTCGGCCCCTCCCCGCCACCCCAACAACAAAACCCACCCCAGCCCTCCTTCAATCTCGGCGGCACATACGATTCCCACTCCCCCGCCAATCTCTCTGCACTCAGTAGCGGTCCGTCGCCTTCTGTCAGCCCGGGCCCCAGTAGTGGTGGCGGCGGCGGCGGTGGCGGCGGTGGTGGTAGTGGGGTGTTGAATGTGAGGACGAAGAAAGAGTTGGGTGCGAATGAGGCGCATCTGGCTAGTTTGTTTGCGAACAGGGATGATGGACAGGATACATTTGGGAATGTTGGTGCACTTAGGTATGGAACTACAGAAGCTGGGCGACAGGTTGTTGCGCAGAGGACGGGGGCGGCAAGTTCGCATAATCCTTTTGCGAAGCAGCAGCAGCAGCAGCAGCAGAGTGCGGATAAGCCGTTTTTTGATATTTAAAGAGGTGGATGGTGGTCGTGGGTGAGTTTTGAAATGAATGAAGTGAACATTTGTCTTTCTTTTTACTTCTCCTTCGGTTATTTTTATGTGCAAAAATTTCCCCTTTTTTCTTCCGATGTAATAGGCATATAGTTTGCCTTTCGCGCCGGTTCTTAGTTTTAGCTCTAGCTTCCCTCTACGTTTGTTGTTAGTCTTTAATGATGCAGCTTTCTTCCTGATGACACCCTTCAGAGAACGCATTTTTGTTCGTTCCGCCCTATAAATACAAGCCTATCAAGCCTTTAATTTTTGGCGCGCAAAAACGGCTCTCGCTTCGTATGGATGGATAAATAGCCGACATTTGGTCTACTGGTCATAGAGTTCCATGCTCTGAAGATAAGACCAGTCGACAGGGCTGTACGTAAGTCGATTTTATGGTAATTGAATTTGGAGCGGCAAATTGGCAGGTCTAATTCCAGGGGACTACATCTCATCGGTCTAGATCCCTAGATAACGGGATGTTTAAACGCTTTCATTTGCGACACGCAGACCACAGACATCCAGCGTGTATCCTGAAAGCCCGACCGTTAACAGCACTGCCATCTGGTGATGCTCGTACGTCTGATGTTCACTGAGGCTCGGGCACTTTTTATAGGGGCGTTGTAAGTCGCCACGGACGGCGACTTCACTAAGATCGGGAGCGCAGGGAAACAGTGGGCACAGGACGTACATTTGAGGGAGAAGGGGAACTCTTATTCAGCTTGCTGCCCCTCGGCTATATAACTGACTACATAATATTGTATCTAGGTTACTCGAGAACTGTCCGTCATATGTTAATACCTGACATGCTAAGCCCGTGGCTTACAGGTGTACTGGTTGGCTTTGGACCTTTTTGTTGCCAGAGCAGTAGGAATTTTCTGATAAAGGGTAAATTATTGCAGCACGTAAAAATGGGAACAGTTGTGAGCACATTCCAATTTTTCTGGTGAAAAAAATTGCCGAAAGCTCCTGTTTTCAACCACTTCTCTTATGTAGTAATAGCGTATGTCAATGTGTTTTGATTGCTTCTCTACTGCTTTGTTTTGCAATAAGAATAGCGACCCCATATTGTCGCCACGCAAAGGAAGGGGTGGAAGGCTGAAATTAAGCTTGCCTAATAATTGCTTAATCCAGACTAGTTGGCAACTCGCGTCTGAGAGTGCCATATACTCGGCTTCTGTAGAAGATAACACAACAGTCTTCTGCATTCTAGAAACCCATGTCACTGTGGATTGCGCAAATGACACAAAGTAACTGGATTGAGACCGTCTAGTGTTGGGATCAGCTCCCCAATCACTATCACTGAAGGCAATGATACCCTCTTCCCCTTTTCCATTCATGGAGAGACAGTAAAGGCGCATTGCGCTAAGATAGTGCATTATGTAATATGCGTGGTCAAGATGTTCTTGACTGGGGTTGTGAGTGTGCCTTGATAGTTGTGTCACAGCATGCACAATGTCTGGTCGTGTGCCGATCATTAGGTACATCAAGGAGCCAATCACCTGCTGGAAGTGTGTTTGGAGCACCGGAACGGGCTCACCAGGATTTGCAACAGCTTAATAGCCTTCCAGGAGAGGTGTTTTTGCAGGTTTTGCATCAATCATATTGAACCTCTTTAAGACCTTATCTAGGTAATCCCATTGATCTAGGTAGATCATGCGATTTTTTCTATCCCAATGGATTGTCATGCCAAGGAACTCTGTTCCTGAGGTTTCCCTACAATCCCATTGCTTCATGAACTCTCCTTTCTTCTTTTTCAGAAGGGCAGAGTCATTTCCCATAAACAGCACATCGTCAACATAGACAATGGCAATGACAAGCTTGCCAGTCTTTGGATTGACATAAATATATACACTGGCATCAGATTTGCATCGCTTAAATCCTAGGGTTATCATTGACGCGGATACTTCGCACCACCAGGATAAGCCAGCTTGCTTAAGGCTGTATAATGCACAACGTAACCTCCACACCTTTTTCTCTTGGCCAGGAATGACGTGTCCTTCTGGCTGCTCCATAAATATCTCTTCCTTGAGGTGTCTGTATAGATAGGTGGTCTTCACGTCTAGACCTTCTATATCCCAATCTTCTAGAGCTGCTAATGCAAGTAGTATACGTGTGGACTTGTATCAGACAACTGGTGAGAATAGTTTGTCAAAGTTGATGCCCTCAATTTGCGAGAAACCTTTTGCCACTAGCCTAGCCCTATATCTACCATTGGACTTGGTGGTATAAACCCAGCAATTTTTGATTGCTCTCCTTCCCTTTGGGAGATTGACTAGTTCATATACTTGTCAATCCTTAAGCACTTTCATTTTGTCATTTTCGGCACTATCCCATTTAGCATGTTCTTCAGCAGTTAATTTCGCTAAATCTCAATGCTGCTTTGGTGTGTTATTTTTAACCTCGGCGGAATTTGCCTGTGCAATTAAATAGTCGATAAATTTTACTCCCCCTTCTTTCGCAAGTTGAGTTATCAGATTTTCTTCCATTTGATCCGCTGGTTCATCAGTCTGCCATGTGTCAAATACGGGATTTCCCGTTGTTTTGCGCTCATTAAAGTTTCAGCACATTTGACGCAGATGTGCACCTGCCTCTTTGTCAGGCATATTTTGTGCGGGAGGTCAATTATCACGCCAGTAGTTAGTGTGTGACCGTACAGCTCTTTCTTGCGGAGGGACCCACTCTCCGCAATCATATCCACATAGAGTTTTGACTGGGTGAGCCCTTTCACCATAGACATTATCGGGACAGAGCGGTACTCACTTCAGGCACATGGATCGGCGCACAGGTTCCAGTGAAGGAGTCCTCCCCTGTGTGAACAGTTGCCTTTCCTGTTTCGGCATTGCTGGAGAAGCAGGCCGGTTTGATGGCCCAACCTCAGGTTGAGAGGTCAAATTGGGAACAGGGGCATAGTCCAACGGTGTTGGGCTTCTTGATTCTTCTTTTGGTGCTGGAGAAGCACTTCGAGAAGTTGAGGGAGTATGCACTGTGACTCTTTGGCCATGTGGCAGTTGACCCTAGGAAGGTGCAGGTGGAGCACTCAATCCCGAAGGTGGCGGAGGTGGAGCTGGTGGAGCTCCTGGACCAAAGTTGGAGGGAGGAGGTGGCAGAGTAATGCCACTGCCAGGGGCAGGGGGATCAGGTGGAGGAATTGATCCTCTCTCTATTGCCTCGTTACATTTAGTTGGATCTATGGGTTTATGAGGATACCAACTCTCATTGAAAATGGCTGTGGGCGATCTAAAGATTGCATTCCCTTGATGGAGGCAGATAAATATGTAGTTGACGCCATCACCATCATATCTGACAAAAATCATCAGCTCCAAGTGCGGACTTTGTTTATCCTTGCACATTTTGGGGGGAATAAATACGTAGGCTCCACATCCAAATATTTTTGTTTGTTGCATATCTGGCTTTATGCCAGTATAGACTTCATATGGGGTCTTCCACTGAAGACGTTGAATGGGAGTATGGTTATACAAGAAGGTGGCAGTACAGACCGCGAACTCCCAATATGAGGGAGCAAGGTTTGCGTGTATGCGCATAGCCTCGGCCTTCTCTCGGAGTGTCTGATTAAAGCACTCCGCTTGTTAGGATTTTGCCAGAGCTCTTGTCCAGCAGTGCACGTTAATTCTGTACTGGATGTTACGAGGCTAGCTAGATCTCCCAATGGATCCAACACTTCTGGTCCTCTTCACTAGGACCTTGTTGTGGTTGGATAAGACAGCAGATAAGGAATGGCAAGAACAACAAGTCTACCAGACTGAAGTCACAGCCGAGACGATGTCAAGTACCTTAGACAACGTCGAGAGAGGGAGGGAGAACACCAGGTAGTTCTTGCCTTGTTAGGGCTTAAAGAACTCAACACTAGGAGCGAGAGGAGAACACTGTCTAGTAGCAACAATGCTAAGATTTGAATTGGGAAACTACCTACTTACAAGCTTGCTATTTATTGTGTATTGTACAAGCTATTGAGAGGTGGTAGTTCGCCAGAAGGCGAGGGGAAATGGAAGTCTGTATTTAAACATAGGGTGGGGAACAACGGAGGTCCATAGTTAAACATAGTACAAAAACGGAAGAAGAGAAGAGAAAGGAAAAGCGGGAGTCCGTGCTCCAAAGAGTCCAAGGTCTCTAAGTTTAGATATTCTCCTACATTGGTGTTGTTTGTCCGTTTACTCCAAGTTAAGTTCTTCTTCTTCATGAAACTCCCAGTCTTCCCATTGTGCGTTGACTACCATCATGTCTGTGAGGACATCGAAGGAATCAAAAATAGCATTCATAACACCACTCGACCGTTCTGTTGATGCACGTGAGGTGCAGACGTCATGTGTTTGATACCATTTAGTAATAGGAATTCCTCAAAAGCCTTCAACGTGAACTCCCCTCCATTATCGGAGTGAAGACGTTGAATCCTATACCTGGCTTGTTCCACTTTTATCATTTCCATGAACTGCTTGAAAGCAGTCAGTGTTTCCGCTTTTGAGTGTAAAAGAACAATGATGGCACAGGCAGAGTACTCGTTGAGGAACGTGACAACCCACTTGAATTTGTGGTAGGAAGTTGTTGGGAATTCCATGAGGTCAGTATGTACAACCTCCAGGTATTTGCATGCTTTAGGCTCCTGAAGCGGAAAACGCTTCTGGTGCATTTTACCAAGGGCGCAACCTGTTGACAAAGCAGCATTAGCGCTAGTCATACTCTCGTCACATCACGTGACACCTTAAGCGCCGTCATGGGCACTCGAATCATCGGATCACTGATCTTGTCATACGTTGACAATTGATCGTATCCATGAGGCTACGTGCGTCCATACGCAGCATGCTTCCATTATGCTTTCTCTATTTTTAGATTACAATAGAAAAGCTGACTCCTCTCTTCTCGTTGTAACAATGAGTCGCAGTACCCTGAGTCGGCAAGTATGACTACGTATGATACCCTTTGCCTCTCCTGTATGGTATTTAAGGACTCTAGAATAGTCCTATTATGATAACTTTCTGCCCTCTTTCTACTCGCTCTAACAAGCTCTACACAAGCAAGTTTCAAGCTCACCACCGTCTCATTTAGCAAGGCAAGTAGTTTCCCTATCATACACTACCATGTGTGCTCATCGTATGCTTTGCTTTCAACAGGTTATGGGCCCCAGTTAGCCTGTACGATATGCGAACCCGCATGAGCGCATCTTGCCTTTGGCACACGCTGCTCTGCGACTCCCGCATGTCGAGGGTACACCAAATAGCCTTGTTGACACGGTGATGATTGTCCTTTGGGCTTGGATCAGACAAGTTCACCTGTCCCCAATTCGCTTACCCTTGGTCGTATGCTACTCAGCGGTTCATAGCTCGTTGGACGCGATCTTCGCTCACAACTTGACGCTTATGAACCTTGCTTTATGAAGATCAACATGACCACTCAAATCGCCAACCTCCCCATTCTCAACAGCGCCGTCGACTACGACAACTGGCAGTACAATGTTGGAGGCTTCCTCGACCGCACCACCATGATGTGCCCCAACCTTGGCATGATCACTCTGGGTGCCATCGCGCGCGGGACAATTACGCGCATTCCTGATCCCACTCCCGCCATTCCGGCACAAGGTGGCCAGCCCGGTATTGCAGCCAGCGCCCCTTTGACCCCTCAGCAGCAAATGCAGCAGAGGGAATGGGATATGGTGAATCGGAACACGGTCTCCGCGATCATGGCCCAATTGGGCCTGGTCATCAAGAGGCACTCCTTCGAGCTCGCAGAAGATCTTTGGAACAATCTTGAGGTTCGGTTTGGTGGCTTCACAGTCACCTCGGTTTTCCAGAACATTGCCTGGCTCCAGGACTTCCAGTTCTTGGGCACGGCTGATCCCACTATGGAGATTGCCGCCTGGTCAAACAAGATCAACACGTTGTCCGCGCAATCTTTGACCATAGATGAGCCAATTCAGGCATGCTGGCTAATCGCATGCATACCACCTGCGTGGGACCACGTTAAACAACGCCTCACGTTTGACTTCTTGCACCGCATCCATCAATTGGATGTGAACATCGTTACCACCACCGTCCACCAGGCATTCGACAATGCGCAACAAGTGCAAGCAAATGCCGCCCGCTTCTTGGGTGTTCGGAACCACAGTCTGAACCCCAACTGGAACCGCCAACGAGGCGGTAATAACAATAATTCTCAGGGAGGCCGACAGCCTCAAGGGCAGCAGAATCGCCAGCAGCAGGGGAACAACAATCCGCGCCCTCCGGCGCAGCCCCAGCAGCAGCAGCAGAATCAGCAGCCCCCTCCCCAGAATAACCAGTCCGGACAACCGGAACAGAAGAAGCATGGGCGCCGTGGAGGGAAGAAGAAGCAAGCTGCGATCGCAGCTGCAGCAGCAGCATCCGGCTCGGGCGCACCCACTATAATCAGCGGTAGTGCCGACCCTTTTGTCCAGCCGGGACATAGCTCGATCGTGCCAGTTGTGAATGCCGCAACCGTGTCTTCTTTGGCTTTTGCCATGATCGCCGAAACATCTCCTCCGTCGACTTGTACCCTTCTCGCTCACATGAGCGAGGCCAAATCCTCTCCGGTCGCATTTGCCGCGACCGAGACCGCATGGTTGATGCCGCCTGAAGGGCATCTGCGAGGAAAGACAGCCTATCAGCAGGCCAAGCGTCATGCCATTAAGCGCTATGCGAAGAGGATAGGGCAGAGGCTCGAGAGAGATACCTCGCCTCCCCAAGATGGGTTCGACACCGTGTTCTGGCAACGCACGACACCCTGTCCTCCCTCACCCCTCATCACTCCAATGGAGTTGGATGATGATGCAGTCTCGCTGGGTACGCAGTATGATGAGGATTCTTATTCATACATACTACCCATTTCTAACTCAGGTAGCGCAACTAACACATGTTCTCAGTCTCAGGCGCCGCACGCCCTCTCCTCCACCGATGTGCAGCTGAAGTGCCTGGATGTGATGTCGGAGATATCGGACTTTATGAACTGTGTAGATACTGCTGCATGTACTTCTCCGCTGGCCTTGATGGCCGAATATGATAATATTCCCCCTGCGTCGAGTAAAGTTTCTGAGATACTGAAATGTGAGATTGCCTCTTGCATAGACTGCATGGCAATGGAAGCATCCTATGGAAATGGGACGGATGATCTATGGCTGTTGGATTCTGGTGCCTCGCAGCACTTCACGCCATATTTAGATGACTTTACGCAGTTAGACCAATCGGTCGAATATGGATTTGTAACAACTGCATCCAAAAGGCTCCCCATCAAGGGTCAAGGTACTGTCGTCGTGCAGCATCATGTGAATGGGAAAAAGAAGATTAGCTGTATTTGGCCAGTCTACTACGTTCCCAAGTTTGTATCACGGCTCCTTTCGCTCGGCACATTCTTAGCCGAAGGCTTGAAAGTTGAAGCCACACTAAGAAGGACGAGCCTCTTTACGCCTCGAGGCAATGGTTACATGGAAGCCGTTCCCCGCCAACCTGGTGGGACTATCCATTATGTACATACGTGTGTCATGAATAATCACGCATATGGAATGTCTGTAACCCTTGATGCCTTGACCTACGATCTCTGGCACCATCAACTCGGACATCCGTCACACGACGTCCTCCAAAAAGTCTGAGACCACACACAAGGCATTGCACCTTTTACTCCTAGGGGTACCAATGTTTGTGAGGGGTGTGCTCTTGCTAAGCAGCACCAAAAGCACTTCCCGTCTGTAAAAACGACAGCAAAGCACTACCTTGAGGTCGTACACTCAGACCTCATGGAATTTCCCACCCTTTCATACCACAAGTACAAGTGGGTAATAACTTTTGTTGATGAATATACCGGCCATGCGATTGTAGCGTTCCTCCGCCACAAATTGGAAGCATTAATTGCTTTTGCGAATTTCGTGGCATCTGCGGAAAACGCATATGGCAAGGTTAAACACCTTCATACCGATAATGGAGGTGAATATTCATCCGAAGCGTTTAAGAAATTCCTCTCACAACAAGGTATCAGTCATACGATGTCTGCTCCCCATATTCATCAGCAGAACGGTCGTGTGGAGCGATTTAATCGCACTATACGCGAAAAGAGCGAGTCGATGCAATTACACACAAACTTCCCGGAATCTTACTGGGAATTCGCCGTTCAAACCGCGGTATATCTATACAACCGCACACCGATGCGCTGATTAAATTGGCAGACGCCCCAGGAAGTCAGGACCGGAGTTAAACCGGATCTGCAATGACTCAAAGTGTTTGGCTGTAGTGCTTTTGTGTTCATACCACCCGAGAAGCGAAAGTCTAAACTTAGTCCGCACTCAGAGCTGATGCTTTTCATTGGCTACAGTGGCGACGCCAATTATAAATTCATGCATCACACAGAAGGTAATGTGATCTTTGAATCACCCACCGCCATTTTCGACAAGGATTGGTTCCCAAAGAAGCCAGTAGATGCGACCCGCTGTAAAGAGGCGATAGAGCGTGGCAGTATTCCACATCTTCCTCCGTCATTACGCAATGATGACGGAAATAGTTCCAACAACGACCCTCCCCCACCACCGGAATTCCCCGCCATTGGTGCAGTGCCATCGAACATCCCTGTTCCGCCTGTGCCTCAGCCTCCAGCACATCCTAATGCTCCTCCGCCTCCGGCGTGCGAACAAACTCCGCCTGCGCCGGGATCACCTTGGAGATCTCCACCAAGAGATCCCTCCCCTCCGCCTCAACCTCCGTTGAACAACCAGCCCGCTCTGGATCGTGTGCCAGAACCCCGGCCCCAGGAACCACGCCGATCATCGCGTGTTTCGCAACCACCATTGCGTCCTGGCAACGTGTACGGCGAAAGGTGCAACCCTTCTCACATCATCCGCGACTATGGACATGAAGGAGAATGGGTTCCTCCACAAGAGCAACTCGTGCGCCACCGTGCTTTTCCTTGGCATGGTGCTCGTCCACCTGCTCAAGACCTTGCACCCGAACAAATTGCGGAACGATGTGTGCATATGTTCCGGCAGCATATCGAGCAAGGGTTCTTACCTCTCTTCCCTGATGAGGAACCGGCAAATGCCGAAGAACCCATGGACGAAGACGCCCTGATTGCTAAACTAGTGGAAGAAGGGGGGCAAGATTTGATCGACTTCCTTTGCGCGAAGTCCGCGGAAGTGATTGAGAAGCCCAGGATTCCGAAGCAGCATCACGATCTGAAGCACCTACCTGCTCAGGAGCACGTGAAATGGGAAAGCGCTGAAGGAGATGAGATCAAAGCGCTCAAGGATCGACAGGTGTATGAATTAGTCAATCTTCCCAAGGGGAGATGAGCGATCAAAAATCGCTGGGTCTACATGCCCAAGTCGGATGGACGATACCGTGCTCGACTGGTGGCTAAAGGTTTCTCCCAGATAGAGGGAATAGACTTTGACAAGCTATTCTCTCCTGTAGTCTGGTACGAAAGTACACACCTTCTCCTCGGCCTCGCGGCTTTAGAGGATTGGGAAATTGAAGGCATAGATGTCAAAACCGCCTATCTATACGGACATCTGGATGAAGAGATCTATATGGAACAGCCAGAAGAACATGTTGTGCCTGGCCAAGAGAAGAAAGTGTGGAGACTACGCCGAGCGTTGTATGGCCTTAAGCAAGCCGGCTTGTCCTGGTGGCGCGAAGTATCTGCGTCCATGACCAAACTAGGATTCAAGCGATGCAAATCCGATGCTGGAGTATATATTTATCATGACGAAAAGACTGGCAAACTTGTCATTGCCATAGTCTACGTCGACAATGTGCTTTTCATGGGAAATGACCTCGCCCTTCTGAGAAAGAAGAAAGGAGAGTTCAAGAAGTGATGGGATTGCAGGGACACATCTGGCAATGAGTTCCTTGGCATGTGCATCCGTCGTGATCGAAAGAACCGGAAGATCTATCTAGATCAGCAAGACTATTTACAGAAAGTCTTGGAGAAGTTTGAGATGACAGCGTCTAAACCTGCGTCTACTCCACTCCCTGATGGCTACCAAGCCCTCGCCAATCCGGATCCAGTTAATCCAACAATCCGACTCCGCTTCCAGCAAGTGATTGGGTCCCTCATGTATATCATGATCAGAACACGACCCAACATCAGTTACGCCGTGACACAACTTTTGCAACACACCCATAATCCTACCCAGGAACACCTGAATCAAGCTTACCAAGTTCTTCGGTACCTGAATGCGACCCGACTTTATCGGATCACGCTGGACGGATCAAGGGGAGAAGGAATCATTTCCTTCAGCGACTCTGATTGGGCAGCTGACCCAAACACTAGACGGTCTTCTACCAGGTACTTTGTCTCAATTGCTTCTTCAGCAGTCACATGGACTACTTGTGCGCAGAAGACGGTCGCATTGTCCTCAACAGAGGCCGAGTATATGGCGCTTTCTGATGCAAGCCGCCAAGTCGTATGGATCAAGCAACTAATGGAGGAGCTTGGATTCATCCTACCTTCCCTTCCATTGTGCAGCAATAATATGGGATCACTCTTTCTCGCACAAAACAAATCAGTGGAAAAGCGGTCGAAACACATTGACATACACTATCACTACATTAGGGAGGTAGTGGTTGATAGAAAGGTCGCCTTGGAGAAAATCCTTGGTACGCAGAATCCTGCCGACCTTCTCACCAAAAATCTTGGCGCGGTTAAATTCAAATACTTCCGCGACAACTTCTATGGACTCAAATTCGTTGAATCCAAATAGTGCTCAGGAGCGCTATATAAATACCTAGACGCTCAGTCCATGCGAATATCCGCTGATGAGACTTTGAGTATAGGGGAGTGTTGACAAAGCAGCATTAGCGCTAGTCATACTCTCGTCACATCACGTGACACCTTAAGCACCGTCACGGGCGCTCAGATCATTGGATCACTGATCTTGTCATATGTTGACAATTGATTGTATCCACGAGGCTATGCGCATCCATACGCGGCATGCTTCCATTATGCTTTCTCTATTTTTAGATTACAATAGAAAAGCTGACTCCTCTCTCTTTTTTTTTGTTTTTTTTTTTAAATCCAATTTTATTGCACTAGTATCTAACTAAGTACAAACGGGCGTGCGATAGCAGTCCCAAGTCCGAAACACCGAAGCACACAAACCAGAGATCAGAGAGAAATGGCAAACTAATATGTCCGAGACAAGACGAGCGAAGCGAGTCGAGTCGAGGAAGAGAGAAAATCAAACTAGTAGTTTGAAAGTGATATTGAGAGGTGGCGCCAACCACAATAACAAAGTGGAAGTCGACGAACAGAAACGACATAGAAAGGAAACAGGTCCAGGAGTGTGGAGGGGGCAGAAGAAGGTTTTGCTATTCCCCTATAATTGCCGCCGCAAGAAAAAGAGGGAAGTATGAAATACTAACCGTGAGTCCGATGTCCAACGCTTTAGTGCACATCTTCGACGAAATTTTGCTGCCATTCCCGTCTCCGTAGGGCTCGGTTGCGGATGGTCTCTCTCCATTGGGGGTCCCCATCATCAGGGGGGAAAGCGAACGCCAAGGGATTGTTGTCCAGGAATTTGATTAGCCATGCCAAATTGTCGTAGCGCCCGTTAGAGAATAGCCGCTTGAACCGCGGACAGTCTTGGATAATATGTTCACGTGTTTCCAGCATATGACTGCATGGACACGATGTGGGGGTGTCTGGGAAGAAGCGTGCTCGGTAGGTGCCGATAGGCGCGTGGTTGGAAATGCAGCGCGTGAGGCGCGCGGCTAGGGATGGCATCATGTCTCGTGTGAGCCAAGAGCCGCCATTGGCATAGGTGGGGAGGACAGGGTTGTCATTCGATCCCATGAGGTCGAGGAAGTGGTTACCTTGGTATGACGTGTCGTTGGAGGTGTGGCAGTGCTGCCACAGCCAAAGGTAGCGATTGGTCCACGATTTACGTATGAAGCCGAGGGAGCGTCTAGAATGATGAGGGACGCATGGTACTCGCAGTGACTTTGCGAGTTTGTGGGCTTGGTGGTGAATCAACCACTTGAGCGAGGACGGGATATCCCAGAAGGTGATGCGATGGGAGGGAGAGAGAGAGAGCCAGGAGCGAAGGGGTTCGGCGATGGCGAGGGCGTCTTGATGTGCACTGTGGGCGCTGTAGTCAAACAAATGTTTAGCACACAAAATTGAGTCAGTAAAGAGAGAGATATGGGTAATGCTACGATTGTCAGAACACGCAACATCAGAAGAAAAGGAAAGGGCAGATGAGAGACCGAGGTGGAGAGCATACGATTCCGAGTCCGAAGAAGTTACATGGCCGCAGGGCACGACATGAGATTTAATAGGAGAGGAAATTGATGAGTCAAAAAGAAGAAAAGCAGAAGTAGAAGAAAGCGAAAAAGGGCTGTAGCCCTGACTGTACATTTTGTTAGAAGGATTGATCGGACAAGAGCCGTCTGTTGAGAGAAGAATTGAAAAAGAAGAATAAAGTGCTTGATTGTGAGCCTCGCTAGCCTCATCGAGGTATCGGCGGACAGCTTGTGGATCATCGTCTGATGCGCGGGGGCGCTGACTCTTCTCTCCTCGTTGTAACAATGAGTCGCAGTACCCTGAGTCGGCAAGTATGACTACGTATGATACCCTTTGCCTCTCCTGTATGGTATTTAAGGACTCTAGAATAGTCCTATTATGATAACTTTCTGCCCTCTTTCTACTCGCTCTAACAAGCTCTACACAAGCAAGTTTCAAGCTCACCACCGTCTCATTTAGCAAGGCAAGTAGTTTCCCTATCGTACACTACCATGCGTGCTCGTCGTACGCTTTGCTTTCAACACAACCTTCACATAGATGTTTCATCATGATATCAATGGGTGGTATGCTGAATGAATTCTCTCGGGCCTTCTGAAGGACTTGATTGGAAGGATGCCCGAGGCAACAATGCCATAGATCAAATGATGAGGCTTCTAATGTCATGGATTCACCCACCGCATGATTATAGAGTATGCGTGAGTGGACATGATGCAAGGATACATTGTGTTTTGCCAGTTTAGCGAACATCCATGAATTGCCTCGTGGTGTAACTGTTATATTCCCTTGGGGCTATCGTGTACTATAATATCCATCCATTCTTATCAGCGCCCCGCTTGTC
>QFDT01002344.1:0-14405 GCA_003315915.1 Macrolepiota dolichaula | reverse complement strand
AAAATCAGCCACACCTTTGGCATCCACGAGTACCATGTATTCATATTTCTAACATCTTGGCGTGTAAAAAGACCCACCAACTATAACCACGATAAACGTCTATCAGTCTATCGAATAACGCGCGAGAAAATGAAGTACGACTTACAGTACACAAGTCCATAGCTCCAGGGTGCGGAAACGAGAGCTCATGGATCAGAGGCAGAGCTTCTATCATATTGAAGGCGTCTTGACGCGCCGGTGCTGGTATACGACCACCGTCCTGCGCTGGAGGAGAGTAGCGAGGGTCATATCGCTGAGCCGAAAATGTCACGACCCCTGGTCGAGGTGGTACACCGGGGAGATAATTTTCGTGCGGGTCCACGATATGAAATGGGGGCACCACCTTTCCTGGTTCGGCCATACCAAGATAGAAGGCTCGAAGGACAAAGCTGGGAGTTCAAAGGAGGGTGAAAGTTTAACAAGGAGTGTGTGTTGGTTCAACAAGAAACGTGAAGAGGAAGGGCAAAAAAAGGCGTTAAAAGGACTGGATTGAATTGAAATACGTATTAGTATGACATCCAGATTTCCTTCTTGGTGCATCCAAATGGCTCCGCCAACCCAACTCCCGCATCCCAAGCCCCACGGTGTATGGAACTCGGCCATGTCTCGATAATTGTAGACACAAATGCCACATGAATTTCGTCCGTATTGGTAGCAGAAGACGTTGAGAGGTGGTGAGCTATGAATCTTGCGAGGGCTGTCTTTCCACCTGCCAAATTTTCCTCCGCTCGTCCTATCGTGCCGGTGCGAGGAAGGGGACGGACGGTTAACGAATGCTGATAGTGACCATGGCTAGTTTGAATGTATGAATGTGCGGTCTCTAATCCACGGTCACTTTATGCGACGTCTCGCAAAGCTCCCCGAACACACAAAACGCACGAACCGTATAGCAACCGAAGGCAAGGCGTGAGGAGAGTGGAAGAGCGGGAGCAGGACGCCCTAGGACATCTGTTGATAGAGAGGGAATGTTATGTTGAAATAATGCGAAGCTTCAAGGAGCCCAGCTTGTGTATGTTTAGGTTTTGGGGGTGCCGGAAATGACAATAACCGCCTTTACCCATATCACCATGCCTCCACGTCCCGCATACACTGAGCCGACCCGTTTATGAACTCTCAGTGCTGTACTAGGCCTGGAGAAAGCCGCCGTGATACCCTGGTGAAGAACTCCCGCCCGCTTCCGCTCTCCCCCACGAGGCACCTCCATCACCAAGAAAGTTCCAGCTTTTCGTACTCAAGCACCGAGGTGCATCCTTCGTCAAGCTACCCAAGCACTGGATGTTCAGCCATGTCTCTTTAACATTCCCACCCCCAAACACAACTATCCTGGCTACAACTGGATAATCTGACCCAGTAGTCCAAAACGACTACACACGTCCCTGCTGGGATGAACCCGCGCGAATTCGACCCCCCGTCCTGACAGCTTGATTGACGGATTGCATGCTAGGCATAGTTCCAATCCAAAGGCTTCATAACTCGCTGGCTCCAGGGAGGACTGCGCATTCATGTGACGAGTGATCGACACGATGTTGTTGGTCGAAGGTCCATGCCATACGACAGTAGGCTCGTGAATATAACCATATGCAATGACCGAGGACACAAGAGCAATCGAATTTCGAAATGAAGATGTGTGCCTACCCACTTGCAAGGGCAGGCAAGGCGGAGAAGAGCCATCCAGTTCCCCAGCTTCCCCCACTACCAGCTGCCGCCCCGTGGTGCTGCCAGCCATCTACCGCCTCATTCTATTCCCACCACTGTCCGAATCACGCGGGCACTCAACGAGTCAGAATCCCGTTTTCGCGACATCAGTTCATGATGGAGCCGTAGCGCCGGAACATTGTTACTCGGATATAAGGCGTCCGAAATGATGTGAGTCAATGTTCGACCTCCCAACTCTGAACCACCATCTCGGAATGAAACTGATTATACTTTTGTGCTTGAGATAGCATCCAAGGAAGAATGAAGAGTGTCTGCTTCAAGATTCGGCATCCTTCAGGGTCGAATCTGACCCTGAAGATGAGAATGACCTGTCGGGACGGATAGCACTCGTAGAAACAAGGCGCAAGATTAGGTTCCAGTGGAGCTGCAAGACAGGGGGCCTACGACAAGATGAATTGTGTTCGTCAGTAACCACCCAGGTCCACGCCCAGCATCAAACGACTTGAGGACAAAGCGGCTTCTCTCCTAGAGAATTTGGGCTTCAATGCATGCTGCAATGTGTGTCGCGGCCATTCGAACCAAGTACGATAAGAATGAGAATGTTAAAATGAATTTCTCTGCCCGTGCTGCAAGGTGTGCTTGAACCACGTCGAAGTCCAGAACCCCGAGGGCAACACGATGTACCATCGAGAACGCATTTGGGACCATAAAGTCTTCAGACATTACGACAGAGCACACAAGAGAATGTCAACATTATCTTCCTCTTTCCGGCGAAAGAGAGCCTGCGCGTAGAGGAAAGTACCGAGAAACAACGGAAGATCCGAGACGTGGCAGTAGCGACTGGTATCGAGCAAATGATGGGATTTTTGGAAAAAATGTGTCGTCGAGCGAAGGCGGCCATTGACAGATTACTGAAAGGCTGGTAAGAATGGGATGAATATGAAAGCATAGCTCGCGCACCATATTTCCAGACAATCCATGCCTTTTCCTTCTTCAACTACCCACTAATCGTATTGCAAAGCCATCAGTCTTCCTGAAGATTTGCAGATTGCCATCGATGCGAGGTAAGGATTGCCTATGCCCAAAGCGTGACTTAGGAAGCTGGCGAAATTGCGTAGGTTCTCTGGTTGGTCTGGTTGGGCGGCTATGAATGCCTATGGCTTTGCGAGCGGTATCTCATGGTCCCAGGAGACTGTCAGGAGAAAAAGAGCAACTAGCGAATCGAAAGAACTTGAAGAGTTGCTGTGGATATCGACCATTAGGTATGATGGGAGAGGAAGAGACATTCACCCCTGACCGAATTGGTCGTGGTCACAATCACCACAATTTTAAATTCATTCTTTTCATTCTTTCGTCCTCCCCTTCGAGTCATCCTCCGGGCTCCGCTCATACTATACTAGACTCCTAACTATCTACCCATCGAATATATGCCCTATCGCTCATGTCAACACAACACAAGTCCTCCTGGACTCAAATTCATCCTCAGACCAATGCCTCAACTTTATTTAATCAATGCTGCGTGGACATACTCAGAAGACTATCATTCGCAGCCATAATTCCATAGCCCTCACCTTCAGGAAACCAAAAATCAACTGGGAAAGAATCAACACGGCGGAACGAAATGGTTCGGATTTTACGCATCCAAAGGACGTGTAGGGCAAGATACCGATATTCCTTCACTCTGGTGTACTTTTGGACTTGGGTCACTGCGAGTAGAATCTGGTATGTCAAAGGCAATGTTCGGAACCAGCACTATAGTAAGTCCGACAGTCTTCGTCGCTTTGCTTCCTATTATATATTAATGCGAACGTTTCTTTTCGTCTCTCGTGTAGCCCGTAGTCTAAAAAAGTGCGAAAGGATTTCACAACAAGACCAATACGAGACATCTCGACATCCTCGCAATGGAATCCGTTCAACCCCCGAGAATCAAACCTTCAGCCCTCACAATCACCTCTTCGGCCGATACAAGACACCCACACATGAGCTCAGATTATGAACACTAACGAAGCAGTGGACTCATGCGAAAGAGCTCAAATGAGTTATTTACATTTTCAAGGAGCCATATGTGCCGAAATTTGAATCGGAACCTGATAGCAAATATTAGGCAGCTTGGCAGCCTTATGAACAGCTTGGAAAAGCATATTTGCTCGGGCTTCAGTACTTCAACATCCAACATTCGCATCCGGCCTCGAGTCTGCGTTATTTCCTCCAAGATCATCTAAACACTCACCACCGACCCGTGCGACCCCGCATACTGAGTGGGTCAACTGGAGCCCGGCCAGCCTGCTACAGCGATTATGGCGAGCCGACATTAGTGAGTAAAGCGGACGAATCAAGTGCAACAACAAGGAAAATCGTCCAACTTTCAGCACAGGCTCCCGCTATAAGGTCATCGCTGTCTCTCAAGCCCGACAGACATCGGTACATGACATCACATAGAAGTTCAGAACTGGGAGGCCAAATCCAAAATATACATGTTTCTCCCACTGAGATTACTGTCCCTGGTGTGTCATTCGGCCCGCCCGCTTTAGTTTACATTATATTTGGAGGCACGGTTGGGATAGCTTCTTTAGTTTGACTGCTACTACCACGATGCCAATACTCTTGGCTGAAGGGCTGGATCTACCATTCGCCATTCCCTCGCTTTTGGGCATCCTAATTGCAACTTTTGGAGTCTGGAAATATATTGAAGCCAAGAGATCGCCAGTGAGTGCAGAGAACCTACTTCCCTAAATATCACATGTTCACTAAACCCTTTCCTCTCATAGTTGAATGCAATTCCAACTGTCGGTTACTCGGGCGTCTTAACCTCCTACCTCACTGCGTTCAGGTGGCTTAGACACGGCCCAGAGTTACTGCAGGAAGGGTATGATCGTGTGAGACAACTCTTGCATTCTTTTCTTGTCAGTGTTTTTTCTCATTGCACCGACCACTGACAGCATCCCGGCCAAGCATTTAAAATAGCCACAATTTCCAAATGGATCGTCGTGCTAAGCGGCAAGAATCACATCAATGATATTCGCAAAGCATCCGAGGATATGATATCTTTTAGGTTAGCCATTGCGGAAGTGAGTATGCGATCATAATAGTCTCGAGCCCATTAAACTCACTGCATGAAGACCACACAAAATAGATATACGCTGGGGCGTAGATTTGATGACGTGCCATACCATGTGGCAACCGTTAGGACTCCCCTCACTCGGAACCTGGTTGGCAGATTTGACGATATCCGGGATGAAATTGCCGAATCCTTCAAAGATTATATCCCTCTCAGCGAGGGTAAGTGGCTGATGATGTGATGATTTTTGACTAACCGTGTAATTACAGAGTGGACAGCGTTTCCGGCCTATGACACGCTGATGCACATCATATGCCGCACAAGTAATAGGTTTTTTGTGGGACTTCCCCTCTGTGCGTGTTATATCACCTTGTAGGATGTTTATAGCCTCTGATTCCCTTGCGGGCAGGTCGGGACCCTGGATATCGTTCTCTCAACGAAAAATTCGCAATGAACGTTGCTGTGAGCGCAGCGATTATCAACTGTTTCCCTAATATCCTCAAACCGTAAAATGGTTGCTTCCCCTCCCTTTTCGTGCTAACTAGATCTTTCCCATAGACTGGTTGGCCGGTATATGACAACCGTACCGAAGAGCGTGAAACAGGCACTGGAGTACCTTCGACCGACACTCGAGGCGAGACTCAAGGAGTATGGTACCGACAATACCGACAAACCTGTGGGGTTCATTTGTCAGAAATCATGTTCTTGTTCTGATTATCCGAGTAGAACGACCTTATCACCTGGCTTCTTGAAACGACAACAGAGGATTATCATCGTACCATCCATGACCTGGTCCTACGCATCTTAACAGTAAACTTCGCAGCTATCCATACAAGCACGTTGGTTCGTTCCTCTTGCACACTCCCTCGTAACGTCGTACTTAAAGTAATGCTACTTATAGACCCTTACCCACGCGCTCTATGATTTGGCTATCCACCCGGAATATGCGAAACCTATTATCGATAGTCGGGCATTTCGGTACCGGCACTATGTTATAGAAGGTGCAGTACGGTATAGGGGCGACTGACACTGTTAGGCAGTGCAGCCGCAGTTGCTGTGTTCGGATATCGTCGGGATATCGAAACGCATAAAAGGAGGCGCTGACCCGCCAGGTTCCGCATCTACTTTGTGTGGAACCTAGGTGCGCCTCCATCTATTTTAATGTTTATATTAATATCTAATATACTATCTACTTTGTGTGGAACCTAGTTCCTCGTGTCTATACTCCGTCTACACTACACACTCGTATCACATAACCCCTATAATCTTCGTTACCTATGCGCGAAGAAGCGCAGCCCATAATCGCTGAAGATGGTTGGACAAAGGCTGCTATGCAGCGGATGCGCAAAATCGACAGTTTCTTGAAGGAATCGCAGCGTTTGAACAGTGCTGGAACTAGTACGTGCACAAATGACGGGACTAGTTAATGTGACTAACAACCTTTCTTAGTGCTCATGACTCGGAAAGCTCTTCAAGACTGGACGCTTTCCGATGGAACGCTAATCCCAGCTGGGACATTTGTTGGCGTCGCTAGTGATGCAATGAATAAAGCAGAAGTATGGCCTTCTAAATTGAGGTTCCCGCATTGCGTTGACCGCATAACCAGGCATCGTTCCCTGACGCACGTGCGTTCAAGGGCTTCAGATTTGCAGAAATGCGTGAGGGAGATGGTGAGCTTGATGGCATCAAACATCAAATGGTATCATTGGACCTTGATCACATTACCTTCGGTCATGGTCGTCATGCATGGTGAGTATCATCTTATTCCACTCTCACACCCAAGATAATCATTCTCCTCATATAGCCCCGGGCGGTTCTTTGCGGTTAACGAGATCAAAGCCATGTTTGCACACGTCCTCCTTAATTATGACATCCAACTTGAAAACGGATCGATGGAGCGCCCGTCGAACCTGTATTTTGGAACTACCACGATGCCAAATATGCAGGCAAAGGTCATGTTCAGAAAGAGGATGGTGGATTGACTTATGATTAAACTTCTAGTGCGAAGATTGTATTATATTTAGCTCAGCGAAGGAGGCTTTTTTATATGATCCCCGATATAGGGTGTGTGAACACTTGGCGGGCTGACTTCAGAAGGTGAAGCGTAATATGTAGTCGCCTGGCCATGAGGCCCGACGTCGTCCAAGAGGCCGAGCACCGAACATCAAACGGCATTATATTAAATTCTCTATTGACTATCTATAACCGCAGGAACCGTTCATTTACTTGCTCTCTCGGTCATAGGACAAATAGCATGTCTTGCCCTCGAAAGTAACGCAGGATATCAGGGTGAGGGTGACAACAAGCTGGTGCAATGACGCCGTTAGGTCTCTTGATGCACAGCATCGAGAGCAGTGCAGTGAGGCCATTCCGTAAACTCGTCAAGGGTCACGGCTTTCATTTAACTGTTTGCTTGATTGAGTTGTCACGCCAGGTCTTCTAGGGGTTTTGCGGGGAGCTTCTTGCTCCTGGTTTGATGATTTATAGCGACTCATAATCGATCATCAGCACCCCGCCCAAGATGTTGCCATCATTCTTTCGAGACAGCGACTGGGATGTACCCTCTTTTACTCTCTGGCGCGTCTGTGGAGTGTTTATACTCACGTATATTGCCTTCAAGTACCTCGAGGCAAAGAGGTCTCCGGTATTCATCTTCTCCTAGCCCTAGGAACCTCTAGGTTTGCTGAAACACTACTAGTTGAACAGATTCCCAACTATCGGATATTCGGGTTTTCTGACGTCTTACATAACTGCAATAAGATGGACTTTCGACAGCGCTCAAGTACTTCAAGAAGGATACGAAAAAGTCAGTTCATTTTTCCAGCCCACAAAGAATTGGACGCTGATTTTTTGGTTCTCGTTGATAGTACACCGGCATACCATTCAAAGTGGCGACAATGTCCAAATGGATCGTAATCCTTGGCGGCGAAGGGCACGTTAACGACATACGCAAGGCACCAGAAGATGTAGCATCCTTCAAAGATGCACTTGAAGAGGTAAGTATTGAGGGCTCCATGAATACCTTCGCGGATCCTTCGCGGATTGGACTCGTGCTGATTTCATTATGAACAGCTACTGAACGCTGAATACACTTTCGGTTCTGGGCTATTCGCTCACCCGTATCACATAACAACTGTTCGCTCGCAAATTACACACAATATAGGCGCTCGCTTCGAAGACATCAGGGATGAAATTGTTGCGTCGTTCAATGATTGCGTTCCTGCCGCAGAAGGTACATATCTATGAGCCTGGTTTTATGAAGCTGATCTGTATAGGCTGGGTGACCGTTCCCGCATTCGAGACGCTCACGCGTATCATATGCCGCACTATCATCAGGTACTTTTTCGGACTCCGTCTGTGTGAGTATCGTCTTCGAAAACTGGCACTCGTCAAAAACGTTTGACACCCACTTAGGCCGTGACCCTGCATATTGTTCCTTCGTCGAAAAAATCTCTATTGATGTAGTTATTGGGGCGACACTCCTCCATTGTTTCCCCGGCTTTATGAAGCCGTGAGTATAGTCCGCCTTCATTTCAACGCTGTATCCTGACAAACACTGCAGCTTCATAGGCAGATATATGACGACTTTGCCACAGCGAACCAAACAAATGATGGATTATCTTGGTCCCTCATTTGAAAAGAGGCTTATGAATAAAAAACGGGGCGGAAATGACGATACCAGGGAGCCAGTGAGTGACGTGATAATGACTGAAAAAAGTTTGAGCACTCAATGAATTCAGGACGATCTCATTACTTGGTTACTCGAAAGTACTACGGAGGACTACCACCTCACTTCTCTGGATATGACAAGACGAATTTGCCTGATTTATTTTGCTGCACTTCATACGACCGCAATGGTTCGCTGCTCTCTTTCTACAACTTTAAATAGTAATCAATACCTTTCCTAGGCCCTCACTCAAGGCATTTATGACCTCGCTATTCATCCTGAATATGTGGAGGAGCTACGCGAGGAAGCGAATACCGTCATTGCCAAGTACGGGTGGACGAAAGATGCAATACAGAAGATGCACAAGGTTGACAGCTTCCTGAAAGAATCGCTCCGACTTAATAACTCCGGAACATGTATCACAGTTTCCCTCATGCTGGTAGTGGCATAGCACTAATTCAGTTCTTGATGATAGTGGCTATGGTTCGGAAAACTCTTGTGGATTGGACGCTTTCCGATGGCACGATAATTCCAGCGGGCGCCTTTGTTGGTGTCGCCACAGATGCAATGGGCAAATACGAGGTTTGCTCTATCAGGTCGTTCCTCTCCTGGCTTACTCAGTTTGCTACAGAAAGTGTTCGAGGACCCGTTTACTTTCAAAGGCTTCAGATTTGTAGATGCAACTGCTGGGAATGAAGGCTCTGATTTCGTCAGACACCAGATGGTTGGCTTGGATTCTGATCACATCATATTTGGCCATGGCAGACACGCCTGGTGCGCCGCATTTCCCGCTCAACTTGAATAACTTTCGATTGATCATCCTTTAGTCCCGGTCGATTCCTTGCTGTCAGTGAGATCAAGGCGATTTTTGCGCACATTCTTATCGGGTATGACGTCCAACTCGAAAACGGATCCATGGTACGACCTTCGAACACCAACATTGAGACCGGAAGGATCCCAAATCATAAGGCAAAACTCATGTTCAGGAAGAGATAGGATACTTGTTTCGATTCGTGCAAATACAGATGCACCGCTCATATTATCATTCTCTTGTTCGCCTAGCGGAGGAGAATATCATGCAATTTGCGTTCCATGCAAGAATGGAAGTATGGAGCCGGTGATCTGTGATATATGATCCCTCATATCAGAAGGACACGGGTCTTCTGAGTACACAGCACCGAGCTGTACAAAAGTTGTTATCTTCCTTCGTTTCGTACGACCAGCAGCCCGTAATTGGGAAGTCTAATGGCGTGAGATCCGCGGTGATATTCATGTATTGATCGATGGATTTGTTTTTGTTCGACGACAAACAAACAGTTGTTTGGTCTTTCTCTACATTCACACATGCCTTCTTTGAACTTACCCCAGATGTACTAGTTCGATATTACCACAATCGTCAATCCATTTCAATCATTCACTCCAGGAAGCAATTGATCTGTGGAATCCACCCACAGATATGTCTTGAATATTCTTGTTCCACCTATCCGGGGAACGCCAAAAGGAAGCCAGGAACATAATAACTGTCTGGCAACTGATGTGGAGGCACGTCTCCAGGTAGCTAGAGAGTTCAGGTTCAAACATCTAGATCCGAACACAATCTTCTTTGGACTATATGGGTCTTCAGCTCGCTTGAACAATATCTTGTTACGACGAAACCACCGATGTCCGGCATGGTCTCTCTCGAACGCCTTTCTATGGTCGATGCTGCGTATTTTGTAGGGATTCCTATCATCACCTACATCATCTGGCTATTCCTCAAAGCGAAAGTATCGCCAGTACGCAATTCGTCCAGCTTTCAGCCTACTCCAGAAGACTCATGAAACGTAATCATAGCTGAACGCTATACCCACTGTCGGGCATTCCGGCATAATAACTTCTTATATCACAGCAAGGAAGTGGACTTCTAGTGGAAGTGAGCTGCTTCATGAAGGGTATAATCAGGTGAACTCAGCCTATAACTTCTATGTAGCGCACAACACTAAGCGTGAGTTCACAGTTTCAAGGGCGGCCATTCAAAATTGCTACGATCTCGAGATGGCTTGTTGTCCTTAGCCAAAAACATCATGTGGAAGAAATATGTAAGGCGCCGGATGATGTGCTGTCTTTCAGCGAGCCCGCCATAGAGGTGCGTATGTATCTCAGTGGTGCAGCAATTGGACCCTGATAGCTATGGGTAGGCGACACAGGCAGATTATACATTTGGTACAGGGTTACACACTCACCCACATCACATAGCCACTATTCGTTCTGCTATCACACGCAATCTTAGCGTTAAATTTGATGATATATCTGACGAAATCGTCGAATCGCTCAAGGATTATATTCCTCTGAGTGGAGGTGTGTACATATGATCCGAAAGAAAGACCCTTACACTCATCGAACTAGGTTGGGTGACGGTTTCTGCATATGAGACACTTCTGCACATCGTCTGTCGTACCACTAACCGATATCTCATTGGACTTCCCTTGTGTAAGCCATGTTCCTCCGCATAGTAATTGGTTGTAGCTCAACTCATTATGTCCAGGTCGCGATCCTAAATATCGCTTCATCAATGAGCAGTTTACCATTGACGTAGCAACGACGGCCAAAATCCTGAATGTATTTCCAGATCTACTCAAGCCGTACGTGAAGACTTATTGCTCACCCCTATTTGTTCGGTTGAACCATGTCGAGTAGACTTGCTGGTAAATTCTTGACGGCACCAGCGAACCGGATTCGAGAAGCTCATAACCTTCTCTGTCACATTATTGAAGAAAGGCTCGCGCAACACAAATATCCCGATCACAATCCTGATCAGCCAGTAAGTTCCGGGCGTTATAGAGGAATGCAACATTATGGTTTTGACGACCAACTAGAACGATGTCATTACATGGCTACTGGAAACCGCCACGCATGATTATCATTTCACTGTTCGAGATATCGTTCTCCGAATCCTGATAATCAACTTTACGGCTATTCATACCAGCACCATGGTTCGTGAATTCATAATTACAGAAGTTTCATGAGCCTGAATATTCCATAGGCTCTAACTCAGGGGGTATACGATCTTGCCGTTCACCCCGAATACATGGACGAGCTGCGCGAGGAGGCTAAGTCTGTAATTGCAGAACATGGCTGGACCAAGGTTGCGCTGCAGAAGATGCGCAAGATAGATAGCTTTCTGAAGGAGTCCCATCGACTGAGCAGTGCCAGCGGTTGTGAGTGGATTATCGTCTGTCTTGCAGCCGGGGTTACTGACTTTTCACTGTAGTTCTCATGGTGAGAAAATCACTCAAAAGTTGGGTTCTCTCCGATGGAACAGTTGTCCCTCCGGATGTTTATGTCGGAGTCGCTGCTGATGCAATGAACAAGGCGGAGGTACGTGTTATTGAATATCCAGGGGGTTAAGCCAATGTACATTCCATCAGGGTACATTTCTGGACGCGCGAACGTTCAAAGGGTTTAGGTTCGCTGAGATGCGCGAAGGGGACGGGGACCTAAATTCTATCAAACACCAGATGGTTTCTTTAAGCGCAGAGTCTGTTGTATTTGGTCATGGTCGGCACGCTTGGTATTCCGCTCCCTGTTTATCTTGTGCATTCATGTCTCAATTCCCAATTTTTTTTAGCCCCGGTCGGTTTCTCGCTGTCAATATCATCAAATCAGTGTTTGCACACATCCTCCTTGATTATGACATTCAGCTCGAAAACGGCTCCCTCAAACGCCCACATAATGTTTGTTTTGAAGTCACAACAATCCCCAACCCAGAGGCGAAAATGATGTTCAGGAAGAGAAGCGTCGCTTAGTTTACTTGTCGGGCATGATGCTGAGGAATCACCATGTTTGTTATATGTTCGATCATCGGTTTACCTTCATAACTATCCCAAAACCTCTCCCCGGAATGAGAAAAAAATAAGTAAAGCGCTTCCGTACTAGTCTAAACCATAGAAGTCGTAGGCAGACTTGTGATCAGTTGCCGAATGGGGACGGGAGAGCAATTCAACGTTTCAACCCTGAGCGCCGCTGAACGTCCGTCTGCATTTGTTAAGGGGCCTACGATTTTCGGTATAGTTACGATCCAGAGACGCTGTGGCTATATCCAATGTCCATTGATATCCTGCTTCTCCATACTTGCTCACGACATGGGCACCGAATATCTCCAAATACGTTAGCAGGTCAACAGCCCCCCAGAATCAAATGCAGAATAGCTACTGACTACGTTTATTAGTATATTTGCGTTCACAGAGTGCTCTAATCCAGCGGTACCGATAATTTGTGTACTGGCACCGTGCCTCTCTAACGATGTGGGTGGCGACTCGGGTGAACCACAATACTACAATTTCACGTTATTTTGGGCACCCTGAACTATACCTAATTGTTGTCAAAATAGCTGCCGTGCACCCACAAAGCCATTAGGGCAGGGATGTTCTGTCAACCGACTCTGGATTGGAGATGTGGAGTTCGGACCCTGATATCAGCCTGGCGGAATGGGACACACCATCCTATTTTGAAGGTCTTGGGTATTCTGAGTGGGCTCTCGTCAAGTTATTTGGGCAGTCTTGCACCACTGGTGAACCTGAAGTTACTCCCCACAATGGTTTTGCGCGATCTGGACTCCTTCACCGACCTTTCGTCTACTGTGATCCGTTTGCTGGGTACACTCACCCTCGCCTTTGCCCTGCTGAAGTACGTCAGGGCAAAGAGGTCGCCTGTGCGTACGCTGTCTAGTCTTCTCAAGCTTTGCGTAGCTGTTGACTAACCACATTTCCATTGTCCCCCGCAGTTAAATGGGATTCCTACCATTGGCTACTCAGGCATTCTGACTTCCTATATCACGGCGATACAATACATGTCCAAGGGTAAAGATTTAATTCAGGAGGGGTATGACAGAGTAAGTCAAACTTGCTCATTGGTTTCCTCGCGGGCCTCATCATTCGCATACAGTATCCTGGTAGACCTTTCAAAGTCGCCACTATATCCAAATGGGTAGTCGTTCTCAATGGACCACAGCTCGTCGAGGATGTACGCCAGGCCCCCGACGATGTTCTTTCATTCAATGATGCCATTGCAGAAGTGAGTGTTTGTTTTTGTACCTGATGACCATGCATCTAAACGCATTGTTCAGCAAACTCAAGCTGAATATACCTTCGGACCTGGGCTCGATACTCACCCTCATCATGTAATGGCTATTCGCTCCGAGATTACACGTAACATAAGTGCTATGTTTGACGATATTACGGATGAAATTCTTGAATCATTCAAGGACTATTTCTTCGAGCAAGAAGGTCTGTATTGTTTCCGTAGGCGTGTTCCGCTTTCTGATCACAGGTCCACTAGGTTGGGTGGCGGTTCCTGGCTATGCGACATTCTTGCGTATTATCTGTCGTATCACTAACAGGTACCTTGTTGGACTTCCCTTGTGTGAGTGATTTTCTCTTGAGTTGATTTGCCGTGCTCAAATCCTTTTTAGGTCGTGAACCTGGCTATCTCTCCGTCAATGAACAACTGACGATCGACGTGACATCGACATCCAGGACTATTAATCTCTTCCCTGCCTTGCTGAAACCGTAAGCCTTGATATGTTATCTCTCATTATTCTATTTCGTGAGCTGAGGCTCTTCGCAGAATTGTTGGTAGATGTTTTTGGACTGTTCACAGAAGACTCGAAGAAGGGTTCCGCTACCTTACCCCCTTCGTTGAAGAGAGGCTTGCGCAAATTAAAAGTGATCCTGATGATCAACCGGTAAGGTTTGAACAGTGTGAAAGGGACTAACCTAATGATATGGAAAGAACGATCTCATTACTTGGCTGTCGGAAACCGCTACACACGAGTATCACCTCACCGTCCGGGATATGGTTATGCGGACTCTTGTCATAAACTTCACAGCCATTCACACGAGCACCATGGTTTGTATTATTTTTATTCTAAATGCATTATGGCACTGAACCCACCAATTGTGACAGGCGCTTACTCAAGGGATGTATGACCTGGCAGTTCACCCAGAG